>JARPMJ010009136.1:0-29367 GCA_033366665.1 Phoxinus dragarum | reverse complement strand
GTCGGTGTGACGGCGCTTCAGCGATCGCCGCGTTCCTGCCTGCTGCTGACGTCTTTTTTTGTATAAAAAAGAGCCGTTTTTCACGGCTGGTAGTGTGAGTGCAGCACAGCAGGCTTGCAGTTTCCTGCTGTGTCTGCCGCGGTTGGTCCCTCGGTGCTTCGGCACGTGTTGGAGAGCACTCTCTCTCTTCTAAAAGAGTGTCACGGGGGTTTCGCGTCCTTTTCAGGATGTCGACTCACCCGTGCGTTTCTGGATGCGGTCGGCTTCTCCCTCAGGAAGATGGTCATAAACACTGCCTCTCGTGTATGGGCTTAATGCACGCTGAGGCAGCGTTTATGAATGAGTCATGTTCTCATTGCGGGAACATGACTCTGGCGATGCTGCGTTCGAGACTACGAACCCTGAAATATGGGGGAGTCCCTTCAGTGAATCCCTGCTCTAGTTCGTCTGCCGGTTCAGTTCGGCAGGCGGCTACTGCGGCGATTCCTGTTGGTGAGCGTATGAGGATCACAGTGCAGAACGTCCCGTCTGGTGAAAGATCCTCACGGGCTTCTCACTCCTCTACTAGCTCGTTTGCCATTGGTTGCCCCCGGCGGAGCTTCCGGGGCCGTCTCGTGCGGTCCCGGTTGTTTCCTTCGGGGCACCGCCTGAGGATCAGATGTCGATCGCGGCATCGGAGGAAGAGGGGGTCATCTTCTGGTGATGACTCAGCGGGGACTACCCCCTTCGGGTGTGGTGGCTTCGGCTGAGCCGGATCCAGAGATGGCCACTATGCTCGAAAGGGGCGCTGCGAATGTCGGGCTCGTCTGGAACCCTCCACCGGGTCCCGAACCTTCGCGGCTGGATGATTGGTGTCTCGGAGCGGGGCCGAACTGTTGCCCCGCGGCCCGCTCCAGTACCATTCTTCCCTGAAGTGCATGAGGAGCTGAGGAAGTCTTGGCTGGCCCCTCTGGCGACCAGACGTAGACAACCTCACTCCTCCTTCCTCACCACCCTTGATGGCGGAGCGGCGCACGGGGTACGAGGGAATCCCCCCAGTGGAGCGGTCGGTTGCGATGCAGCTGTGTCCTAAGACCGCTTCCACTTGGCGGGGTGCCCCTTCACTCCCCTCCCGCGCCTGTAGGTTCTCCTCTGGTCTGACCAGGGATGCCTACACGGCGTGTGGAGACGCCGCCTCCGCCCTGCATGCCATGGCGCTGCTGCAGGTCCACCAGGCCAAGGCACTCCATGACTTGCAGGCGGGTGGTCCCGACCCAAGATTGCTGCAGGAGCTGCGTGAGGCGACGGACTTCGCCCTCCGGGCGACGAAAGTCACCTCACGTTCCTGGGTCGGGCGATGTCCACTTTGGTGGTCCAGGAACGCCACCTTTGGCTCACCCTTGCGGATTTGCGGGAAGCGGAGAAGAACAAACTTCTCAACTTCCCCATTTCCCAAGGGGGCCTCTTCGGCGACGCGGTGGAGAGCTTCGCCCAAGAGTTCTCTACCGCCCAGAAGCAGTCAGAGGCGATACGGCACGTCCTGCACAGGAAGCGGACTGCTGCTGGTCCGTCTCCTGTGGCCGTAGAGCCTCCGCTGCTCGTCGCCGAGGGCGCCCTCCTGCGACCGCTCCTCCTGCAGGGCAGCAGTCGAAACCTGCAGGCCGGAGGTCTGGTCGTAAGAAGGCGCCCCAACCCGCTCAGACGCCGTCGGCCTCTTCCCGCAAAAAGAGGGGTGGAAAGCGTTCCTGAGACGGGCGACCTGGAGGAGGACCTGGATTTTTGCTCTTCGGGAGGGTGCCTCTGCACACCTCCTTCCCCCGGGGGAGGGCCGGGTGGAGAATTTTCTGTTTGTTTCTGTTCCGCCGCTGACCACTCGGTCAGCGGTACCCAAATTTTCAATAAAAGAGCAATTTCTATCTCCTCTTTCAGGTCATCCACGGCCGAGACTGCTGGGCACACAGTCTCCCCCGTCCGAGGGGGTCGCAGTGGTAGTGCACGCCGCCTCCGAACGGCGCCCCTCCCGCTCCCCTCTCCCCAGTTCCCGGATAGCAGTGACGCAGCCCCAGTTGCGTCGCTCCTGTCTGCGGCTGGGCCCGGAGGCGCAGAGACCAGGACCCAAGGAGTCAGGGCCTTGCTCCTCGTCTCTCCCCCTCCTCTCGCCATCGGGCAGCCCGCAGCAGAATGCCCACGGGCCTTCTCTGCCGTCTGCCCCCCGGTGGAAGCAGGTTGGTGTCAAGTTCGTCACCCCAGACCCCGCTCTCGGGTCGCTACAACGCCACCAGAGCCAGGTCCCTGTCTCCCACCTCGCTGCCCCTCCGCGGGTACGCCGGTGGTGCGGGTGGGCCGGTTGGGGACTGTATCTGAGAGCCTGGCTAGCGCTTTCGGGTCCGTCCCGTTGGCTCATCCGCACCATTCGGCTCGGCTATGCAATTCAGTTTGCACGCCGGCCTCCCAAGTTCAGGGGCGTCCACTTCACCCGTGTGCGGTCAGTGGATGCCCCTGTCTTGCGGAAAGAGATCGACGCCCTGCTGGCGAAGGGCGCGATCGAGCCGGTCCCTCCTGCCGAGATGAGGTCCGGGTTTTACAGCCCCTACTTCATTGTACCCAAGAAAAGCGGGGGGGTTACGGCCAATCCTGGACCTGCGAGTTTTTGAATCGGGCCCTGCACAAACTCCCGTTCAAAATGCTTACGCAGAAGCGCATTTTCGAATGCATCCGTCCCCAGGATTGGTTTGCAGCGATCGACCTGAAGGACGCGTACTTTCACGTCTCGATTCTTCCTCGTCACAGACCGTTTCTACGGTTTGCTTTCGAGGGTCGAGCGTATCAGTACAAAGTCCTACCCTTCGGGCTGGCCCTGTCGCCCCGTGTCTTCACGAAAGTCGCGGAGGCGGCCATTGTTCCCATGAGAGAGCAAGGCGTTCGCATCCTCAACTACCTCGACGACTGGCTCATTCTAGCTCACTCGCGAGATGTGTTGTGCGATCACAGGGACATGGTGCTTCAGCACCTCAGCCGGTTGGGGCTTCAGGTCAACTGGGGACAAGAGCAAACTCTGCCCCGTGCAGAGGATCTCTTATCTCGGTATGGAGCTGGACTCGGTCACTCGGACTGCGCGCCTCACGGAGGAGCGCGTCCAGTCAGTGCTCACCTGCCTCAGGTCCTTCGAGGCAGGACAGCGGTTCCACTGAAACAATTTCAGAGGCTCCTGGGGCATATGGCAGCCGCAGCCGCAGTAACGCCGCTCGGCCTGTTACATATGAGACCGCTTCAGCGCTGGCTTCACGATCGAGTCCCGAGGTGGGCGTGGCGGAGCGGCACGTTCCGGGGTCAAAGTCACCCCGCACTGCCGCCGAACCTTCTCCCCATGGTTAGACCCTGCGTTTCTACGGGCCGGAGTGCCCTTAGTCCAGGTGTCCAGGCATGCTGTGGTTTTCACAGATGCTTCTGCCATGGGGTGGGGTGCCACGTACAAAGGGCATGCAGTCTCGGGTCTGTGGACGGGGGCCCCAGCTGCATTGGCATATCAACTGCCTAGAGTTGCAAGCAGTACGCCTAGCTTTGTGTCGCCTCAAGGGGTTTCTCAGACACAAGCACGTACTGGTCCGTACGGACAGCACTGCGACCGTTGCGTACATCAACCATCAAGGTGGTCTACGCTCCCGTCGTATGTCGCGACTCGCCTCCCACCTCCTCCTATGGAGTCAGAAGCATCTGAGGTCGCTTCGTGCCGTTCATGTTCCAGGGGCGCTCAACCGTGTGGCAGACGAGCTTTCACGGCAGCCTCCCCTGCCAGGAGAATGGCGACTCCATCCCCAGGTGGTCCAGCTGATTTGGAATGTCTTCGGAGCCGCACAGGTAGACCTGTTTGCCTCTCCAGACACGACCCATTGCCAGTGGTTCTACTCCCTGACCGAGGGGACCCTCGGTACGGACGCCCTGGCACTCAGCTGGCCCCGGGACCTGCGCAAGTATGCGTTTCCCCCAGTGAGCCTTCTTGCACAGACTCTGTGCAAGGTCAGGGAGGACGAGGAGCAGGTCCTTCTAGTGGCGCCGTATTGGCCCACCAGGACTTGGTTCACGGAACTCATGCTCCTCGCGACAGCCCCCCCTTGGCCGATTCCTCTGAGGAAGGACCTCCTCTCTCAGAGACGGGGCACTCTATGGCACCCGCGTCCAGACCTCTGGAAACTCCATGTCTGGTCCCTGGACGGGACGCGGAGGTTCTAGGTGGTCTACCACAGGCAGTGGTAGACACCATCACTTCCGCTAGAGCCCCCTCTACGAGGCGCCTCTATGCGTTGAAGTGGAACCTATTCGTCGCTTGGTGTTCCTCCCGTCAGGAGGACCCCCGAACTTGCTCGATTGGAGTCGTGCTTTCCTTCCTGCAAGATGGGTTGGAGCGAAGGCTGTCTCCCTCCACCCTCAAAGTGTATGTTGCTGCAATAGCCGCACATCACGATGCAGTAGAGGGTAAATCTTTGGGGAAGCACGACCTGATCATCAGATTCCTTAAGGGTGCTAGAAGGTTAAATCCACCTCGTGTTTCGCACCCTGTACCCTCTTGGGACCTAGCTCTGGTGCTCAGAGCTCTTCAAAGTCCTCCCTTTGAGCCTTTGTCAACAGTGGAGCTTAATATCCTGTCCAATAAGACAGCGCTCCTGTTGGCATTGGCCTCTTTCAAGAGGGTCGGGGATCTGCAAGCTTTTTCGGTCGACGAATCGTGCCTAGAGTTCGGGCCGGGCCCTTTCTCACGTTGTATTGAGACCCCGGCTTGGATATGTGCCCAAGGTTCCTACCACGCCCTTCGCGGATCAGGTAGTGAACCTGCAAGCGCTGCCCCAGGAGGAGGCAGACCCAGCCCTAGCTTTTCTCTGTCCCGTCCGCGCCCTGCGGGTTTATGTTGACAGAACGCAAAGCTTTAGGACCTCAGATCAGCTCTTTGTTTGTTATGGAGGCCAGCAGAAGGGGAAGGCTGTCTCCAAGCAGAGGTTGGCTCACTGGTTAGTGGATGCCATCACCCGGGGCGTATGAGTCTCTGGGTGAGCCTTGTCCTCCCAGGTTGCGCGCTCACTCCACTAGAGGTGTTGCCGCTTCCTGGGCTTTGGCTCAAGGCGCCTCGCTGACAGACATCTGTAGAGCTGCGGGGCTGGGCGACACCGAACACGTTCGCTAGGTTTTATAGCCTGCGTGTGGAACCTGTTTCCTCCCGAGTACTCGCTACGGCCAGTGGTGCGAGGGAATAGGTTGTGTCGGCTTGTTACGCCACCCTGCGCTTCGGCCAGGTACGTGCGTTTTTTTGCTCCGTTGGCGCCAACGTGGTGAGCCTCGTGAGTTCCTCCATCACCCCTCCGGTGCCTGGCGTAGCGGACCGCCAGCGCCAGGTCTGCTACCTCTAATCGAGTTGCTAGTAGACTGGGTGTTCTCTAGTGTGGTCTCTACTGTGACCCATCATGCCACGTGCAGTTCAGCCGTGTCTTCCCCTTGGCAGACTCTTTCTGTCGTCCCTGTTGAGTTCGCTCCCACTTCCTAGGATGGGACCACCTCAGGGACTGCCATATGTTTCACTATCCCACTGGGTTAGTACATATGTGTATTCCAGGCCTTCCTCAGGCAGGGCTGGGGCTTCCGCAGCGTTCCCTTTCCCTTTTTTGGGTTAGGGCACGTTTTCCCAGTGTTATCCAATATCCACTGAGCGGGTCTTGTGGAACAGCAGTGTGATTCCTAGCTAGCTCCCGCAACTTATTGCAAGAAACTGCTGCAGGGTAGCTTAGCTGGGCGCTGGAAGGGGGCCAGCACCATGGCGTTTTATTAGGGATCCCAATTCGTCAGGGAACTCCCCCGACGACACGTCGGAGTTCCCAGGACGAAAGGGAACGTCTCGGTTACGTATGTAACCCTCGTTCCTGAGTACAGGGAACGGAGACGTGTCGTCCCCTCGCCATGTTGCTGTACCTTCGCCGAGGACTGGACACTGTTCGGCTCCTCAGCGAAAAGCAATGACGCAATGTTTACTTCCCGCGCTTTATACCCACGCTGACGGGCGGGTCGCGGAATGCAAATCTTGCATGCCAATGTCCATTGGCTCGTTTTATTTCTCTCGAAGGCAATTGGCTCCCTAGCGTGATCCCAATTCGTCAGGGAACTCCCCCGACGACACGTCTCCGTTCCCTGTACTCAGGGAACGAGGGTTACATACGTAACCGAGACGTTTTTTTTATTTAGTTTGAAATTGAACTGTAGAACCATCTACACTTAAGTTGGAGACCCAGCCTTACGTAGCTGGTGTGGTGAACCAATGAGCATTACCTCTGTCTTGTCACTGTTTAGACGTAGAACATTTCTAGACATCCATTTATTAATCTCAGAAATACATAGAGAAAGAAAGGACACTGCCACATTAACATCAGATTTTGAATGTATATAAACCTGGATGTCATCTGCATAAAAGTGAAATCTGAGACCAAGTGATGGGCAATTCCATGCAAATGTCAACCTTGCCATGAAAAAATAAAGTTATTATCAAAATATCAAAACCCTTTCTAAGTTGTCCATTTAGGTCTGCAATATACTGTATTAATGTGCTATATCAGAAATTGTAAGAAAATTGCCTTATGAGGTGAGCAACAATGCTAAAATTAAAATTCCAACCAACTATATTTCATGATAAGAGGGATCAAAGACCCCCTTATTAAAACTTTATTTTAACATAAAGCATTTTGCAGAAAGATTGAGGCATGCCTGATAAATAAATGTACAAATTTTGTCATAACAGCACTGCTGTTGTGAACCAGGAAGCAGAGACAGATCCATGTGCAACAATTTATTAATAACGTAAAAGTAGTAAAAAGGGAACTCATAAAAGCAGCAAAGGCAGCAGCAGAGTAGAAGTAACAGGCGTGAGTCCGGGGTTGGCAGCAAGCATACAGGTCAGAGTCAGGCAGAAGTTCAGGGCTGGCGGAGAGTATCAGAGTCAGGTCACAGGCGGGGGTTCACAAGGCAGGCTGCACACAATCAAAGAGGTTAGTTCAAGTCCAGGATCAGTATATCAGAATAACAGCGGTATATCCAGAGAAGGCTCAGACATGTAACAAGGGAATGAGACAATACTTCGCAAAGAGCGCTGAATTAACAAGCTAGATATAGCCTAGGCCCTGTCCCAAATGACGCACTTCATGTGGACTTTCGGTCTCGTGGACTTAAATTGCACGTGCTCGCTGAGTCTACGAGGTCCGTAGGCCGTCCCATTCATCATTTTAACGCTCTGAAGTGTGCTCAGCAGCGCCCCCTTTGTACCCTTGAAGCGTCTTCCACGAAGCCCGCATAGATGCAGGCTTCACGCACTTTAACTACCCAGAAATCCTTGCGAATTTGCGAAAGGCCAATCAGACAACGAATGGGAGAAGAAAATATTTAAGTGTAAATATCATTATGGTTTTTATGACCCTATGTGTACATTTTACCAGTTTATTACCTACAGTTTATACAAACATATGGTCATCAACCAGTGGTTGATGTCTCAAACATAAATATATATTTATATTTAATATAAACATAATATAAACACACTGAATAATAGGCTACGATCGCATTATGATTCATTAAATAAATATAACCGAATGTCAGGGCTTTACTGAATCATATGTAAATGTAGAAATATAATATTTAAACAACAACCAGACTGTCTTCCTATTTCCGGCGTGGCGATCGAGTCTGTCCCAAAAATACCTCTCAATGCGCCCTCGTGGACTCGCGCAAAGGGCCCTATAGGTCTGCACTACATGACGTCACCAAAGTGTGGACTCTGAGGAAGTCCACAAGTCCGGAGTGTGCCATTTGGGACAGGGCCATAGGCTTGAGCTCAGAGTTCATTACAGACAGGTGGAAGGTGATCAGAGCACCAATGATGCATACTAGGAGGCTAGTATGCATAATTAGTATTCAGGGGAAGGGGCTCGAGGCTGAGTACTGGGGATCTCACTAGACGCCGTAACAACTGCGTGTTGATTTTATAAGGGCTATAATTAAGAGGTCACGACGTTTCAGTGTTCTGTCACGTCCGTAATGTTTTAAAGATTAAGATTATAGAATATAACAATTATAAATACAAATAACTTGAAACTTTATATGCAAAGCTAAACTATGTTTATGCTTATTAGGATCAACATTTCATCCCACTACTTTGCTCTGAACAACCATAATAATGCGTTACGGACGTGACCGTTACGGATGCTTCATATTAAATCATATGCATATGACTATTCCTGTGATCTGTTTCGGGCGTACCGTATATCAGCCCATATCCAATAATCACAATAATATTTGTGCTTTGTTAGTGTTAATATAAAAAAAGGTCTTAACTTTCAAATTCAGTCAATTTTATAACAAAATTCAAACAATAGAGGCGTGATATATTTCTGTATAGTGTAAGCGGCGGATCAATTGCACATGAACCAATCTTCTCTTCCTCTTTGCCAGTTACAGGACGAATGATGAATATCAAAAGGTATATGATACAGTCCAACTTACAGAAGAGCATGGGGTCTTATAGGACACTTCCTTCAGGATATCGCGTTTTTCCCTCTTGGCTAAAACATGAATATTCATCATAATCCTGCGATCAAGCTGACAAAATAATAATAATGTTGCAATCATTTTGACACAAAATAAAATGTGATAATTTTGACATTGAACAGCACAAACTGGCTGAAAACCGTGCGATCATTTAGACACAAAACATAAAGCTCATGATTGCGACTCACACCTACAGTACATAGTGTCAATTAGTTCACCTGACTGGAGGAAACCTGCGATTTGAACTCCTATATGATAAACATGAATATTTTATTAATGTCTTTTAGCAAACAGTTCTGTTAGTAGGAAAATCATGGTCTCTAACAGTCTAATAGTCATGGTCTAATAGTCTTGAACAACGCACATGCTTGTCAACATGAGAAATAGCTTTATAACCATTTGAAATGAAAGCGATTTAGTAGCCTATAATAAAGTTGATTAATTGTGCAAACTTACCAGACTGGTATCGAAGATTTCAATATTTGGTTGGGATGAGTCACTGAGTATTTAATTATAGAATATCGAATAGTTTGTGCGATTATTGTCTAAAAAAATCTCCATGTTTTCGGTGCTGATGCGGTGGTGACGCTTTCAGGGTGGCGCTGCCAATAACGCCCCTAAAAATTGCTGGGTTAAAAACAACCCAATTGGCAACCCAGCGCTGGGTAAATATTGGACAGAACACATGCTGGGTTAAATTAACCCAGTGACATTTTAACCCAGCAGGCTGGGTTGTTGAGAAAACCCAGAATGTAGTCATTTTTTAACATTAATGGATTTGCTATTCTGGGTTATTTTTGCTGGGTTATTCTTATATTTTCCCTTGTGCTTCAAAAGTTGAATTAAGAAATAATGAAGAACATGTTTAGACTGTTAAAATAATCCCTTTTAATGCTTGTCATTTAGTGCTGACATCATAGTTAAATCTTGTCAGTTAAAAAAATAAAACATTACATGTTTAAATACAGTGATATTGACAATTATATTTTAAAGTCAGCGAATGCAAAATCATTTAAAAATACATCAAGTATGAAATAGTCAAATACAATTAAAGAAAGAAAGATTAGTTCTGACCAATGACATTTATACCTTTAACTATTACATGTTTAACGGTTTAAATACGCAGTGAAATTGACAGACAATTCAATTTTAAAGTCAACGAATGCAAAATCATTTAAAAAATATGCTTATAAAATAAATTGACATCAGTATAGTTAAATAAAGTCAAACACAGTTAAGAAAGAAACAAAATTAGTTCTGAACAATGAAATTTATACCATTTAATTTTAAAGTGAAATTCACAGATGTGCAAAATTGTATTTTACAGTATGTACACAGTGAAATTGACATTTACAAAACTAAAGAAGGGGGAGGTTAAAAGTTACTCTTCAGCAAATAAGGACGTGCGAAGAAACCGAACGAAGATTGTCAACTGTCCACTGATGATGACAAAGGACTGCGATATCTGCTGGGCGTTTCCAATGGCCATTTTTGTGGACTCTGCCCGGTTTCCACCATGTTCGTTCCAACTTATAAAAAGAAAGTAAATACAATACAGATTGTTTCAATGGCAACAGTGTCATTATTCAGTTCAGTGTTGATTCAGTTCAGTTCAATAACTGTGTTATGTTCATCATGAAATGGAGTTCATCCTGATTTCAACAATCAATATTTTTATTTGGTGAAAAGCCATATAATAATGGTATGCTTTACATTATTCCTTGAATATCTTGTTTGATCTTGTTTTTTGTCTAGGACCAAAATTGCTGAATGGGAATTGTTTTGAGGTAATAAAGTTAAGTCAGATAAATGTACATCAAGTCAGTTTTCATCACAAAATAAACTCCTTCAGGGTAATACGAGATCTTTCCACTTTGTGGTGATTACCCTGTTGAAGTTTATTCTGCAATATCAACTGGCTGAATGTACAGTATCCCTTGATTAATGCACAGGCAGTTCCAGTCAGGTTACAATGCAATTTAAATAGCTGTTATGCTGTTTTACTTACTAGTTGAAGATCAATGAAAGCCTTTCTAGCTTCGTCAATAGATGGCAGGTGACGTGGCAGGAAAAAGGAGGACCAAAAAAAGAACAACACCTCCTCCATTCTCTGCAGAAAAGAGACATAATATCTCAGAAACAGGACCAGCTACAACAAATATATACTTAAGTTAGTGCAATAAGCTACAGACATACAAATAAATATGATACTAAATACCTAAGGTTGACTTTTATGGAATGTTTTCCAAAGACTGGTTCAACTTTTCTTCCTTAATTGCAATCGTTAAAATCCTGTTACATAAAATAGACTATCTCCCTTTGGAGTGACTGAGCTTTAAATTGTAACCTAACAGATTTGTTTTATGCTCAAACAGCAACACACTAACTAAAGTAAAAAAAAAAAAAAAAAAAAAAAAAAAAAAAAGCATAATAGGGCCCCTTTAAGTAATTCTCCACCCACAAATGTAATTATCTCATCATTTACTCGCCCTTATTCCACCCCAGATGTAGGCTATATGTACAGTATGACCTTCTTTCAATACTTTCCAACTTATTTCTATAGTCCATACTAATACCAGCTGACAGTGCTCCCTTTGTTTTTAGCATTAGTTGGGAGATTTTTTTTTTTTTTTCTTGTAAAAAATGGACATGTAGCTACTGCATCTGATATTTATCCAAATGAATCGACATTGAATCAAGATCGGAATCGAACCACAAGCTTAAATAACTTAAATGGCTAAACTCAGAAGTTGGCAGCCTTGTGAGCTACCTATATTTCACTGAAGTTATAGCACGGATCAAATTTATATTCGTTAAGTTACGCGAGGTTGAGTTGATTATCACAGGCACTCAATGTAAAAGCTGCAAAATAATAAACATGAACTTACCTTTGAGTTTGTCGATAAGACTGGACCGCCTCCCGAGGAGTTTTTCCCAAATGTATGATCCATATGATTTTCTGACAAGAAAAAATACGACATTTTGAATTATATCATCAAAAACGAATTTATGTAAATAACTTTTTGTACCACACATGAATCAATGAGCATGCACGCACGCGCTTTGATATGCTGTCTGGCTTTGAACGTTTTCGCGGTGCTGAAGTCGATTCATTTCCGGGAATCATTTTGTTTCAAAATTGGTGAACCGGTTTATTTGAACCGGATGGTCGGTTCTTTTAGACCTGCGGTCCCGCGACATTTTACCCTTATATACTGTGCATTTTACGTACTTGTTATGTCTTTTACATGTCGGTCGGTATGGACAATTGCAGGCGTTTTGTTTTATATAAGAACAGTGAGTCATATAACCTTTTTGTTTTGAGTGACTCGATCGACTCACTTTGTTCAATTCGGTTGTCAGTGACAGAAACTCTTTCATCTGTTTTCACCATAGACAGTATATAAGAGGTTTTCACTGTGGTTTTCACACAGATATTCACATATTTCAGGGTTCCGTGTGGTAGTCATGAACTGTAATCTGTCGTCTCGCATACCTTAAAATGACTATGCGAGTCAATGTGTGATTCTGAGGTAACAATTGTTTGTCGTCCAAGTTGCATCACCAATTTTATACGTTTAAGAATAGTTGCCGCGAAAAATATATATAATTATTCTAATTTAAAATAATTATTAATAAAAAACAAACATTATATAAACTTACCTTGAAACAGTTGCACCGACCCAGCTGCTTTGCCCCTTTGTCCTCTCAAAATGACAGAGCATCTCCAAGGCGCAAAGCTCGTGAAACAATCCAGCTGGGCAGAAACAACCCAGCGTTGCGACCCAGCAGGTTTAACCCAACAACTGGAAAATTAAAACTACCCAAAGGTGTTTAAAATGTGATAAAATAACCCAACAAAATTACCCAACATACACAACCCAGCATTATGGGTTAAAAAACAACCCAACATTTTTTAGAGTGATAATAATACCTATCACAAAGAACCGGCAAAAGTTATGATTATGAATGTCAAATATAGCAAGGAAACATTTAAATTATTTATGAATAAACAAGTGTTTTCTGTGTCCAGTCGGCTACAAAGATGAAGTTTACGCAAAGAAGTAGTGAACGCGCCAGAGAGAAATGCACATTTCATACGGATTACATAAGCAGAGAGCAGTCTGTTTTCATTCGTTTTGAATTGTTTTGTTTAAAAGTACAAATTTCAAGCTTTCTATATTTCTCACGTCTGTGAGGCAAGTATATTTTACGCTGAGTTTAGGTTCATTTAGGACTATGAGACGAGCTGTAGTTCGCGCGCCGGCGCCTCCATGTCCTGATTATATTGTCTGCTATATTTACTTCTTATTTATTAAATCCAGGCAATTGGTTGATGTAACATTAATTAAAATTAAGATACAATTAATACAAAACGAAATTCACTTTAAAGAAAGGCTTTCTACAAAAACAAACTTAATGAAGTGGTCAAAATCAATATGCATGATCTTACTCATGCTTTTCACTTTTCATATAATCAATAGGCCTATAGATGAATATATATATATATATATTATTTAAACATAAATATGAAACTAAATGCGCTTTCTTTAATGACTAGGCTACAACACGTAGGCCTATTAGCCTACAGTAGCCTACCCTACAGAGGAATTTAATGTCGGAGCAGGATTTGAGCATGTAGGGGGAGATGTACGATTTTCGAACAATCATTGAATATTATTTTTGCTTGAAATGCCAATCCTTAATATTTAGTGTTTTAAATGCCTGTGATGTCTCTGTGTAAGTTTTAAAGCAGTCTTTTAGTGCCGCTTTCAGAGCGGTCACGTCCGTAACTGTGACAATCAGCGGCTGG
Organism: Phoxinus dragarum; assembly: GCA_033366665.1. Lineage (NCBI taxonomy): Eukaryota > Metazoa > Chordata > Actinopteri > Cypriniformes > Leuciscidae > Phoxinus > Phoxinus dragarum. The sequence goes on along the minus strand of JARPMJ010009136.1, from coordinate 16,001 downwards.
AGTGCCCGCATGAGCCACTGGGGGGCATTCCTTCTCTATTTTTCATTCCTTCTTACGGTTTTACTTGGACTGATTATGCTTTATGTCTTTCACCTGTTTTTGATTATGCTTGTTAGCTTCTCTGATTTAAGCCTTGGTTTTCCTTTGTCTCTTTGCTAAGTGTTGTTAGACTGTCAAGCTACAAATCTGAGCTACATTCCTTGTATTCCTGTTTTAGTCTTATATCCAGTTCTAGTCTGAGTTTCCCTGTTTCCTGGACACCTCGCATGTATCTAGTTTACCCGTTTGCCTTGCCCCTGTATTGTACTTCTGCTATATTGGACTGCTTACCTGGACTCTGACCCTCTGCCTGTGTACTCGTTGTGTTATCTGGATCATCCTTTATTAAAGCCTGCATTTGGATCTCCACTGTCTGCGTCCTCGTGCAGTTTCGTGACAGTAACGGAGAACTGTCATGTCCGTAACATTGTTTTTTTCCTCATAAATGCGAACACGAAAAATAAAATAAAATTAATATTTTATGTTCTGTGGAGAGCCAACCCTTCTTCATCTGGTGGGTAGTATTACTTTTGGTTTGCGCAGTGTAATTCACAGAATTAATTAAAAATATTTTGCCACCTAAAAGTTATAGATTTTTTTGTGTCACGTCCGTAACGCATGTGTATTTCCCTCATATTAAATATAAAACACATGTGTAGACTGATGTTTTTCTAATGTCTGGACTCCTTTATGAAGGGAGTATGGATATATCAACAGACATTTCAATATATTGGTATTTCTATATCAAGTTTTTACTGCAAATGTCACGTCCATAACGCTGGAATTGCCCTGATCTTAAAAGTCGACCAAGAGGATAAATGTAGTTGCTAAAAACTATAGGGCCCAAGATTGAACCTTGAGGAACACCAGACTGCACAACACCAATCTCAGACCTGATTAACAAGTCATTAGTGACCTTAACTAATGCTGTGGAGTTTACGGAATCCTGATTGAAGTGTATGAAGGTAATATGATGTCATAAAGAATTGCATGCGCAGGTTGTACATGATAAGGTTGCAAGCGTAAATTATATTTGCATGCGCAAGAGAAGATTTGTATAGGTGTAAATCGCCTTTCAAGTCTAAGAAATAAATATTTGTTTATTTCAAATATAAAATAAACTAAATTTACATGTTGCCTCACATTCACCCATTTTAAACACGTCTGTGTATGAATGGGTGAATGTGAGGCAACATGTAAAGCGCTTTGGTGGCCATTGGGTCTGTGAAAGCGCTATATAAATGCAGTCCATTTACCATTTTAGTGAACTATCCTCCTACGTACAGTCGCATTGTAAACAGTGGCCGGCGTGACCTTTCAACGTGATGACGTAGTTCCCTGTCCGTTTGTTGATCAGCTCAATCCGAACTATTGAAGGTAAAAAGTCTATAAATTATACTTTTTTTTTAAATTACCTATCGTTTTGCTAGATAACAACCTCTTCTTCAGCTGTGATCGCGTACAGCCCGTTTAAACACTTCAAAGACTTTTGAAACTGCATTGATTTGGACTTAAAAACTATGATAACCAATGACGTCCATTGTTAGAAGAAAAATCCAGAAATGTTTTCCTCAAAAAACATAATTTCTCTCCCACTGAGGAAAGAAAGACATGGATATCTTTGATGCATTGGGGTGAGTAAATTATTAGGAAATTTTAATTTAGGGGTGAACTAATCCTTTAACAGGTGAAACTTATATATTATATAGACTCATTACATGCAAAGTGAGATATTTCAAGCCTTTATTTGTTATAATTTGATGATAATGGCTTACAGCTTATGAAACCCACAAAATCTATATGAAATATTATATGAAATCACACATTAATTACACAGTAATACCATGGTCATTGAACCAGGTTTTGGTTATTTTGGCAGTGTGGTCAGGTGCAAATCCTGCTGGAAAATGAAGGAAGCATGCAGTGCTCTGAAAATGTCCTGGTAGACGGCTGCGTTGACTCTGGATTTAATAAAGCACAGTGGACCAAAGTCCTCTTTTCTGATGAGAGCAAATTTTGCATCTCATTTGGAAACCAAGGTCCCAGAGTCTGGAGGAAGAGAGGAGAGGCACACAATCCAAGATGCTTGAAGTCCAGTGTGACGTTTCCACAGTCTGTGTTGGTTTGGGGAGCCATGTCATCGGCTGGAGTTGGTCCACTGTGCTGTCCACTCAACGCAGCCGTCTACCAGGACATTTTCAGAGCACTTCATGCTTCCTTCAGCAGACAAGCTATATGGAGATGCTGACTTCATTTTCCAGCAGGATTTGCACCTGCCCACACTGCCAAAATATCCAAAACCTGGTTCAATGACACATTGTATTACTGTGTAATTACTGTGTGATTTCATGTAATTTTGATTTCGTGGGTTTCATAAGCTGTAAGCCATAATAATCAAAATTATAACAAATAAAGGCTGGAAATAAATCAACTTTTTGATGATATTCTAATTTTATGACCAGCACCTGTGTATCATGTGGTCCAGTTGTACAATCTCACCTGGTCTATAATGTCACACTAGGAAAAAATCTGTTTTGACCTTCCTTGTCTGTGCCTGGTGATGTGGTTATCTGCAAACTTGAATCTAACTTTGTGATTGTATTGTGTATTTGTCTGAAAATCTGAAAATGCTACAACAAATATATGTAGATATAAAATACTTTTACAGAGATAAACATTATATATATATATATGATTTACAGGTCACAGTGTACCCTGGGTTGAATGAATAAATAGATTTTTAGCCACCTAGTGGACTCTCTCTGTATGTGTATGTATTATTCTGGCATGCTTCATGTGGTAACTCACCATGTCACTAATGTCTCACCATGTTTCTAATTAGCACACACAAAAGGGGAAATTGTTTGTTTGGAAAGCACACCCTGAAGAAGGCTGTTTGTGCCGCTATGCATGGGTTGCTTCTCCCCAATGTCTTTTAAATTTATATTATGAAATAGCCAGTAAAATAAAGGCTTTTGAAATAATTTTGAAGAAGATTGCCTTGGATTTTCTCTTTACTAGATTTTATCTTCAAACATCTGACTGAAGTCCCTGAGCACCCTGGACACTTTTTTTTGTCTTTCTAATAAAACATCCTTTAAGTCTGTACTTTCTCTCTTTAATAATGGATTCACTGTTAAACTGATATGATCTGAAGTGAAGAGTGAAGTGTGTGTCATTGTTCTCCACAGGTTGATAAATTGTGGCATCACAGATGAAGGTTGTTCTGCTCTGGCTTCAGCTCTGAGATCAAACCCCTCACACCTGAGAAAACTGAACCTGTCACAGAATGAACTAGGAGATTCAGTGAAACGTCTCTCTGCTGTATTGGAGGATCGTAACTGTAAACTGGAGATACTGGAGTAAGATCATCTCTTTGATATTCACATGTGTCTTTGTCCTCAGTAAGATTAATCTTTTAATGTAAATTTCAAGACTAAAATCATCTTGTGTAAACACACTAAATCTCAGCACAAATGACTCTGATGACTGACAATGAAGTTAATTTTATTTATTTTCATTACATTACATTATTTATTTTCATCACATCACATTATTTATGTTCATCACATCACATTATTTATTTTCATCACATCACATTATTTATTTTCATCACATCACATTATTTATTTTCATCACATCACATTATTTATTTTCATCACATCACATTATTTATTTTCATCACATCACATAACCTGCTGCTCCTGTTTTTGACCAACCAAACATTTACTGAAGGTTCAGTTGCTTCTAGTAGTTAGATTAAAACTCATCTACTTGCCTCTGTCTGTATAAGAGTCTCTTTTCATCTTATTTTTTAATTGTTTTGAAATCCCATGAACTCATTGTGATCTCATAGATGTCACAGCAGTAATTTGGATGGGTGTAACTGTGAAATACGATGTATGACTGGAGGCTAATACCACCATTTTGAACCAATAATCTGAACAAAAAGCAGCTGTATTGATATACATAATTATTTATCTGACTTCAGTATAATTAATCCAGGGGTTCCCAATTCCAGTCCTCGCACCTCCCCAGTCTACACAGTTTTAATGTCTGTTCAGATCAGGGGTGCGTTTCCCGTACAATGACGTAATTCGCTGCTTTACTACCATAGTACGATGCATCGTTGAAGAAATCAACTAGCTAGTCACGACTGTTTCCCGAAACAATATTGTCGCAAATTATTTTATTTTTTTCACTGCTCCCTAGTCCCTGAGCACAGGATATATTTTGAAGCTCACTTCACTTAACAAAATATGTTCATTCAGAACACCCTGCAACGTCCTCAAACACAGACGAAACTCAAGCTCACACATTTTATAGAAGTTTAAGGTTTGATGCCACAATAAACTTCTGTAAATATATATAATATAAATGACCATACTTTAATTTAATATACATGTGTATAATACATATGTATACATTTTAATGAATATTAAATTTCACTTAAAGCTGCAGTCCGTAACTTTTTGGGGTTAAAAATGATCCAAAATAAATGTTTGAGCAAGTACATAACCAGCCAGTGTTCAAAACTCTCTGTTTGCCTTAGCTCGATTCAAAACGGTAAGCTTGTAATAATGTTTTTAATTCCAGTGGTACTGGTGGATTTCCGTGGGAAATTCGAGCATGTCTTTGGATCATTACGTCACATCTGTACACATAAAGAAGAGTCTCGGCTAGTAGGCTATTGTCACGAATTGCGTGGAAGCAAAGATGGTAGTCGGATCTAAATGCAAGCAGTAGACTTTAATTACTCAGAACGGGATAAACTCAGAACAAGGAACAGGAACACTCACATGGAACGTACATACAATAACTGACAAGGAACAAGAGAGAACACAGGGTTTAAATACACAGAGGGGAACAGGGAACGAGACACAGCTGGGGCAAATTACATCAACGAGAGGGAACATACAAACTAACAAGGCACACACCTGAAACAAAGGAACTAATAATTACGCAGGCTAGGGATAATTGAAAACAATAAGCACACACAGAATCAAGGCAACTGAAAGAAATAAAACAGACCAAACACACAGAAACATGACAAAAACAGAACCTGGTCATCACAGCTATTGTGTGTGAGGATGCTGGAGGTGGAGATTTATAGCCTTTTCTCACAGCACTTGATATAATTAAACGTATTAATTTGATGGCGAATCCAGAAAGGTTCAAATGACAATCACCAGTGACAACTGAGTTTCACCTGATATAAAATGAAAAAGACTTTGGACTTTGGAGTGGCTACAGAAAAAAAAGAGACTGCAACCGACCAATGCGAAAACAATGATAAATAGCCTATCGGAAGCGCACTAAATGTAGTAACGCAATGCTGATGTTGTTAACATTAACAATTCGAGAACAAAGGATAATTTGCACGGTTAGACATGACATGACAAGCGATCGTTAGATTTAATCTGCGCGATTTACTGCAATGCTTTCCCCCCCCTTAGTTGGTCAGAACAAAAGTGGATGTTACTTGTTCAGGTGTCATTTTCCGGTGAAAATTATTATGTTGGTCATATACTTCCAAAAAGTATAATCTGTGATTCCGAATGACAGTATCCACACCGGCGCGGTGATTGACAGCTGCACATTCTCCTCAAAACATTGGATTCATCCGCGCTGTGCCGTGTCGAAGCACAACTCACGTAAAGTTGATAATTCCACGTGTGACTGCAATTGCAGATTTCGAACAGAGATGGCGACAAAGAGGAAAAACTACAGACTGCAGCTTTAATCTAATCTGTCAAATTCAAAAGCCCTAAACTGAATGATAAATATATGTTGCGATGTTTAATGTGAAAATAAACATACATGTATTTTTATCTTATTTAACCCGTAATCATGACAGTTGACTTGTAACTGTAGCATCTCATGCACTTTACACACGTGAACTGCCACATACAAACACACCTGCTTCGGATTGGAATCTTAAAATTTGAAATACCCTGTTAAGTCCTCTTCGCATCGCACTTACGGTTGAATGGATCCCACTCCTCAACTGAGTGTCAGATAAGAGCGAGATGAGAGGACTGGAATTGGGAACCCCTGGATTAATTTGACTCCATTAAAGTTGTTTTTAATATGTAACATCTTATTGTTTGAAGGTAAAAGTCTTATGATGTTTAGATAATATTAATATGTATATAGTCAGAAAAAAACACACGGGTTGGCACTGGCAGGCGCATCAGAGTTTAAGCCTTTTCCCTCCACCAGCTGTTTCCTTTTCTTCTAATATCCTGAGCAAAGCATTATTTAAGCAAAAATAAAGTAGAATACGAACACCAAAGACCATAAAACTGAAGGTAAATGGATGATGTTTCGGAGGAAAATAAACTCATTAACATGATCTCAATGCATGTGTAGGCTGTAGTTCTTGCATTAAGACTTTGAATATCTCTATTGAGTCACATTTCTATTGAGTTTATAAGCTTCCAGATGAGACCAAATATGACACAATTATGTGTTTGATCACAAGAGTTAATCAATTATATGTAATGGGGAACACGTGAGTGCAAATGTCCTCCAGTAGGTGAGTATTAGAAGTAAGTGACTGTTTCTCCAGTCAGAACTGTCTTTATATCACTATGAAACAATATCTCACATTCATTTGTGTCTGTTCAGTCCTAAAAAACTTGACCATTTCAAACAGTAGCCTACCTATCATTGAGCATCAACATGCATAAATCTCATTCTATCAGCTGCAGCATGTGGCAATGCTTGTCATTATATCTGATCTCCTGCTCTGAGACATATGTCTGAATAAACTACAGACATTTAAACTTCACATTGTGTCATTGTTCTCTACAGGTTAAGTCACTGTGGCATCACAGATGAAGGTTGTGTTGCTCTGACTTCAGCTCTGAGCCCTGAACACCTGAGAGAACTGAATCTGACTGGGAATAAAATAGGAAAATCAGGAGTGAAGTTACTCTCTAAACTGAAGGATGATCCACGTTATAAACTGGAGAAACTAAACTATGTGGGTATATTTTTATTTAAAGCTTTTAAATTGGCCCAAGTTCAGTAACAGGTCTCATATGTTTGTAACCGGATAATATAAGATAATAACTCAGCTCCACTTCTTTGTCTTTGTACTTTTAGTTTAATTCTGTGATGTGACTGATTTATGATTATTATATATGAATATATTTTCATTACTTAACAGTGTTTCATTACTAAAAGTGATTAAGAGAGAGTTGTCCATCATTTACTGTTATTAATCTATTAGCAGCTTTTCATTCATATCTCTTACTGTAATATGAATATACTAGTATATCTTGCTGTGTTTTTCCTGAAATGATCTCCTGATATGATGTGACATCAGTAATGTCTCATACTCATATGTGTCTGTCTGTGTGTTTTATTGTAGGACTCTCAGTATGTTTAGACGTCAGTTCAGTTTCCTCAGGATCAGCAGATGGTGAATAAAGAGCCGCTACAGAGACTGAAGACACAGAGACACACAGCGATCACACTGACAAGCGTGACTTTGCAATGTAATTATTTTCTTGGGTCTTTCTCTTGATGAAAGCATTTTGTTAAGGAAAGAATTGTCTTTTTTGTCTTACCAGCAGAGGGCGATGAAGGCTGCAAATTATTGTGGTCCGAGCACGGATGGTGTGATGACCCTATTGGAATTGCTCCGTTCATGTATTAATTTTTCTAGTACATTTTCAAGTGATGCGATAAAGATGGATGTTTAAAGCACAAAACCTGTATTATTCCCATGAGGCAAAAAATACATTCAAGGTCCCCATTGTACCCTTTCATAGATAACTATTTCAAGCTGTTTAACCCTCTGGGGACTAAGCCCTTTTTGGTCCGTTTTCTCTATTTTTACATTTGGTCTTATAAACCATATGTAATGGAGATGGAACACCATGTGTTTGGTATCTATGGATTCAGAAGACCCTAAGCTAACATAAGCATGCATGTAATGTGTTTATAAAGGAAGTATGAGTGAAAAATGTAATCGAATTTCAAAAACGAAAATTAGATTTTTGTCATTTATTACTGAAAATCACACCTCACACAACAATAGTGAACAGAGTCCTCTGATTAGCTAGAATACGTCATGGTAACCTTCCTCTGATTGGGTAAAAAAAAAAATCCTCTCAGCGGCAATTTTTCCATTGGTGGAATCTGCCTACCAACATCGATTTCATTGGCCTTTTTATGCAGCGGTATTACGCAACAGCGAAGTGTGTATATAATACAATCTGGATATCACTGTTTTCAGCGGAATCTGAGGAAGACGTCAAAAAAGGCCGCACCTCTCTATCATTAATAGTTTTTAAAGGGTAACTAAACCCCTGGTCAGAGCCTGACTCCACCCACTGGCAATATTTGAAAAATACTGGAAAAGTGGGCAGAGCCCAGCAGAGATACAGGGGACCAGAGAGAGTTGCAACACACTACTGTGATCTCGCCGCCACGCGGTCACGTGATTTGTGTAGCTCTCAATAGTTCCAAACAAATCCGCGTTGCCAATGATTTTAAGCGGGGCAGACAGCAGCAGCTATATTTACAGCAATTATCGGTAAATATTGACGTATAATGTACATTGATTATTACGTTGACACTTAAATTGCTTACATATAGGCCTAATAGCATTTTTTTTCTGGGGAGTAGCAGAAACACAGCATTAATACGTTTTTGTGTTTAATTTTGGTAGGAAATGGGGTGCTCCCATACCGTAGAATACATTTACAGCAACGACCATTTGCTGCAAATTTCTGTAATGTCGTCTCTACATTACAGAAATTTTACGTTAACAGTGTGGTCAGTTGAAATGAAAATGGAGTTACACACACACACGTCTATGTATATAATAACTGTACACACACACTCTCTCTCTCTCTCTCTCTCTCTCTATATATATATATATATATATATATATGTATATGTGTATATATATATACACATATACACACACACATATATATATATATATATATATACTTCCATACATTATGATTATTTAAAATAACTCTTTTCTATTTTAATATTTTCAAATGTCATTTATTCCTGTGATCAAAGCTGAATGTTCAGCATCATTATTCCAGTCTTCAGTGTCACATGATCCTTCAGAAATCATTCTAATATGATGATTTGATGCTCAATAAACATTTATTATTATTATCAATGTTGAAAACAATTGTGTACAATTTTTTTCAGGATTCTTTGATGAATAGAAAGTTCTAAAGAACAGCATTAATCTGAAATAGAAGCTTTTGTAACATTATGAATGTCTTACTGTAACTTTTGATCAATTTAATTCATCCTTGATGAATAAAAGTATTGATTTCTTTTATTTCTTCCCCCCAAAAAATAAAATAGATGTTCATACTGACCCCAAACGTTTGAACGGTAGTGTTTACTGTTTAATGTTACAAAAGCTTCTATTTCAGATTAATGCTGTTCTTTTGAACCTTCTATGCATCAAATGATCCTGAAATAAAAATGTAAATAACTTTTTTAACATTGATAATAATCATAAATGTTTTTTGAGCATCAAATCATCATATTATCCTGATTTCTGAAGGATCATGTGACACTGAAGACTGGAGTAATGATAAGCTGAACATTCAGCTTTGATCACAGGAATAAATGACACTTTACTATATATTCACATAGAATCAGGTGCTTGAATACTATTATAATAATTTCACAATATTGCTGTTTTTTTCTCTCTCCCCCTAATCAAATAAATGTAGCCTCGGTGAGCAGAAAATAACTAAATAATTATTTTAAAAACATAAAAAATCTTGCCGATCCAAAACTTTTGACTGGTAGTGTGTATACACACACACACACACATTGTTCTTGAAACTTTCATGTCAATAAAGCCCTTTGAATTTAATACATTTTTTGTGCGTTTAACTTTGGAGGGAAGGGGGACTGCTCCCATAAGGTATAATACATTTACAGTATTTACTGTGTTAAGTTAAAATACATTCTCATAAACCTGCACAACAAGTGAATATCATTTAAAGCTGCTCAGTTTAAGTCAAGAAAGAAGTTTGGTCAACAGTAAAAAATATGCAACCAATTGCATTCAACAATTTTTTATTATATAATAGATCTAGGGAGAGGGTAGGTAAGTCTTCAAAGAAACTTGTTTGACTTCCTACAGGGAGAGAAAGATGGCAGAAAGCAGGCCAGAAAAGGAATACAAGTGTTCACAATAGAGCCATTGCATTCTTCCACCGCAGCTGTAGGACAATCTGGAGACCTGGTGGTGAATCGAGAATCATTCAAATGCTTATCCATACATTGATAACAAAAGCATTCAAACTCCACGCTTTAAGTAATGCTATAGATACTTGGATGTTAGGGTGAGAGCATTCCCCTGCCAGAAGCAGAGCGTGTCATAGACCCCAAAGGAGACCGAGTCTGGAGTCGAGTCTGTTGGACAGAACTAGGGGTGGTAAAGAAGAGGAAACGATGTTAAAGTTCATACATTCAAGGATAAATTAAATACACATTGAAAGCCTATGTTTCCTAAACATTTTCATGAGGTTGAAATTACAGAAGTGAGAGAACACACATACAGTTAGGTCCATATCTATTTGGACATGTGTCATGATTTTTTATTTTGGCTCTCTGTTCTCCTGTATTGTTTGAAATTAATTGAGAAAAAAAAAAAATATATATATATATATACAAACCACTATTGTTATTCAAATTGTTGTTCTTACACAACAACATTATGGAAGAAGCTGGCTGATTATTTTGCTCATCCAACAAATTATGAAATTAGGGAAAATATAATTTTATATTTTTATTGCATTATGATACTGTATACAAATATCAGCCATAAATTCTGCTTTTCTATAATGTTCAGGATTTTTTTATACTGTCATAGAGGTGTGAATTCATTTACACTTTTTAGCATAGAGCATCACAGTCCCGCCCACAGCCCGAGAGAGCTTTGGTGCCGGAAGTAAATTTCCCATTAATTTCTCCCATTGACTTTTGGAAAAATCCGTATCTAAAGAGTTTTAGAGCATGTCTGAGGATAACCAGCAACGGCTGAACTCATAAGCATACAACATATCATTTCGAGTGAAAAAACGAAGAGAAAATCCAAAAAAAGGCAAAGGTACAAGACTGTGTACATATTTTCATTTCCGAGCGAAGGAACTACTCATCCCATAAACCACCGCGCCTCACTGAAGTCGACTGAAGGCACAACCGCGAAAGAGCCTTTGAGTGAATTTTATATAGTGAATGTGTAGTTCCCTATCAAGGGAACTCCCGCTGCGTTCACGCAATGGGAACACTTTCAAGTGTCTCGTCATGAAGCACATGTATAATCAATCCAATGAATGAGCGGGACGTCAGGTGACGTCATAGACCAGGAAACTATAAATCACCCCTGAACGCAGAGCGTGACAGCTTCTGTTTCTTCAGCGAAGCGCTCTCTGTATTTGTCCTTTGTCTGATTTATTGTTGTCTGTTACAAACACACTCAATATATATATATTATGGCGAGCAAGCAAGATTTCAAGCGCTGTGTTGTTCCCTGCCCTCGTTACATTACGGGTGGGGACACACATCAGCTTTGTGTTGCTTGTTTGGGAGTGGAGCATGCCCAGTCAGTTCTCGAGGGAGCTGACTGTGAGCATTGCGAGCTGCTGTCCGTGAGGACGCTCCGCTCTCGCCGGGCGTTCTTTGAGGAGGACGGTTCGGTCCGCGCTCCCCGAGGTACGGGTCCCGCTGCTGCCGAGGCACAGCGGCGAAACGTATCTTGGGGTTCGCAGATGGATCTAGCAGCGGGGTTTGAGACGGGCACCGCCCTATCTCAGCCTTTACCTGCTGGATCCAGTGTCTCTGCCCAGGGGGAAGCCCGCCCTGCGGTTTCTTCTCCCGGGTTGAGGCACCAATGCCGCAGCTATCCAGTTCCGAGGAATTGGACGCTGTCAGTGTTGATACAGGGGATTATGAGTTTTCGCCAGCTCATACCTCTGGTGATGAGGAGCTTATGGAGTTTTTTCTCGCGCTGTAGCTAAATTAAATATTGACTGGCCAGCCGATGATTTTGAATGTGATTCTAAAAAAAGTTTACTAGATGATCGCTATTTTCCATCTAGATCACAGCCTCCCCGTCGGGAACTCACGTTTTTTCCCGATCTCCACACTGAGGTGTCGAAATCGTGGAATAAACCGGTATCTTTCAGAGTTTTTAATCCCCAAACATCTATTTATAGTAATGTTTAAGGTATTAAAGATTTTGGTTATGTGACAATGCCTCAGGCTGAAGAGACGCTTGCAAGCTATCTCTCTCCCGAGTCAGCGTCATCACTGAAAGCCCCGACATTACCCACTAAACCATTAAAAGCTACATCATTGTTTGTGGGTAAAGCGTTTTCGGCAGCAGGTCAGGCAGCAGCGTGCTTGCATACAATGTCTATTTTGCAAGCTTATCAAGCCGACCTGCTGAGGGATATCAATCAAAGTGAGGAAGTTAGTGCTGACGCAATTCGAGAATTGCGTCGCGCGACAGATTTATCTCTCCGTGCCACCAAGGAGACGCCCAAATCAGTGGGCCGGTCTATGGCAGCCCTGGTGGCCACGGAGCGCCATTTATGGTTAAATCTTTCTGAAATCAAAGATAAAGATAGATCTGTTCTTCTGGACGCCCCGCTTTCTCCTACAAGTCTGTTCGGCGATGCTATAAATTGAGTCGTTGATAGGTTTCAAGAAACAAAAAAAGCAATCTGCAGCGTTCCAGAAGTTTCTTCCTCGCCGATCTGATGCCCCCGAGACTGCTTTTCGTAAAATCATTAAATCAGAGCAGCCTCGGCCGTCTACGAGCTCCTCACAGCACAGAGTGCAACAGAAACGTAGCGTCGCCGCTCGGGCTCCTCCACAACCTGGGGGGTCTGGGTGGCGGTCGCAGGCCAGGCCATCTGGTGATAGGCAAGATCTGAGGACTGTCATATCTAAGAAGGCTTGGTCTAAGAAGAAGAAGTCCTGACGCCTATGGTGTCAAACTTCTGAGGGTGGTCCCCTCCGGGGAGGGACGGTTTCGAGAAATCGTTCCTCCTCGGCGCCCTCTGGGGGGCGACTTTCTGAGGAAAGTCGCAGCGCTGCCACAACGGTTGTTCCCTGCCGGTTCGCCGTTACAGGGCACCGTGGTGTCAGCGTCCCCATACGATCCTCCGAGGAGGGTCGTGGAGCGGTCAGTTCGGTTGTTCCCTGCCGGTTCGCCGTTTCAGGGCGCCGAAGTGACTGTTCAACCAAATCCAGAGGCCAGTCTCGAGAGACTGGTTCCCTTAGCGGAATTTCTGGCAGCGTGGAAACTTCTGCCAAATATTTCTCAGTGGGTCCTGCGTATAGTAGAAAAGGGTTACAGAATTCAGTTCGGTTTTCGTCCACCCAGATTTCTAGGGGTCCTCTCCACAGTAGTGGACCCAGAGCAGGCTCTGGTCATAAAGCAGGAAGTACTGACGCTTCTTCAAAAGGGAGCTATAGAGAAGGTTTCTCATACCAGCAGAGAGTCAGGGTTTTACAGCCGTTACTTCATCGTTACGAAGAAGGATGGAGGGTTGCGTCCGATTCTAGACCTGCGTCATTTAAACAGCAGAGTTCAGAAACTCAAGTTCAAAATGCTTACGCTAAAACAGATTGTGTCACAGATTCAGTCCGAGGACTGGTTTGTCACAATAGACTTGAAGGACGCGTACTTCCATGTGTCTATCCATCCTCATCACAGGAAGTTCCTGAGGTTTGCTTTCGGGGGCGAAGCATACCAATATCGGGTTCTTCCGTTCGGCCTAGGATTATCACCCCGCACATTTACAAAATGCGTGGATGCAGCTCTGGCTCCTCTGAGACTCCAGGGCATTCGAGTATTAAATTACATCGAAGACTGGTTGATTCTAGCTCAATCCGAGCAGTTGGCAGTTCGGCATCGAGATGTCGTTCTGTCTCATATAAAGTTGTTGGGGTTACGGTTAAACGGCAAGAAAAGTGTGCTCCTCCCAGCTCAGAGACCACTTATCTTGGGGTGGTGTGGGATTCGACAACCATGCAAGCACGATTGTCTCCAGCACGTATCTCTGCGATTCTCACAGCCGTAAAAAGAGTAAAACTAGGCCAGTCACGCACTGTGAAACAGTTTCAGAGATTGTTGGGTCTCATGGCAGCTGCGTCCAACGTGATAACTTTTGGCCTTCTGTACATGAGACCCCTGCAGTGGTGGCTCAGGACCAAGGGGTTTTCTCCGAGGGGAAATCCTTTCCTGCATGATCAAGGTCACGCGGCGCTGCTACGTGCCTTGGTCATGTGGAAGAAGCCTTGGTTCCTCGCCCAGGGCCCAGTGTTGGGGGCTTCTTGTCGACGCTTAACGCTATCGACGGATGCATCCCTCACAGGATGGGGGGCGGTCATGAGTGGCCGCTCGGCGACCGGTCTTTGGCAGGACCATCAGCTCTCTTGGCACATAAATCGGCTAGAAACGATGGCGGTATTTCTTGCTCTCAAATACTTCCTGCCGGACCTGAGAGGCCACCATGTGCTTGTCCGGTCAGACAACATGTCGGTGGTTTCTTACATCAACCATCAGGGGGGTCTGAGGTCTCGTATACTGTGCAAACTGGCTCATCAGATCCTCCTATGGGCCCAGGGGAAATTGCTGTCTCTCAGGGCAGTTTATATTCCAGGGCATCTGAATGTGGGTGCAGATATCCTGTCGAGGCAGGGGCTGAGGCCCGGGGAGTGGAGACTTCACCCCGAAGTGGTGGAGCTCCTATGGGAGAACTTTGGTCGAGCAGAGATCGATCTTTTTGCATCGTGCGAAACAACCCATTGTCCGCTGTGGTTCTCCCTCACTCATCCAGCTCCTCTCGGACTGGATGCCATGGTACAGGTGTGGCCGAGGTCACACCTGTACGCCTTCCCCCCGGTATCAATGCTCCCGGGAGTTCTGGAGAGGGTTCGCCGGGAAGGGGCTCATCTATTGTTAGTAGCCCCGTATTGGCCGGCCCGAGTTTGGTTCTCGGATCTAGAGTCTCTTCTGGACGGCTCTCCGTTGGAGATTCCTGTCAGGAGGGACCTGCTGTCCCAAGCAAGGGGCACAATATTTCACCCTCACCCAGAGTTGTGGAGACTGTGGGCTTGGCCTCTGAGGGGGCCCAGCTCATAGAATCCGGTCTCTCGACTGAGGTCGTGGAGACCATCCTGCAATCCAGAGCTCCCTCCACGAGAAAACTTTATGCTTTGAAATGGAAATTATTCTCTACCTGGTGTGGAGAACGTAATTTGGATCCTGTAACTGCCCGGTTGGTACAGTTCTCGATTTCCTTCAAGACCGTTTCTCTGCTGGATTATCTCCTTCCACCTTAAAGGTGTACGTAGCAGCTATATCGGCATATCTCACCCCTCTGGGGGCTACTTCTCTGGGGAGAGATCCTTTGGTTAACCGTTTTCTCCGTGGCACATTGAGGCTGAGGCCTGCACTGCACTCTAGAGCACCGGCTTGGGATTTGGCCATTGTACTTGAGGGTCTGGCCCTGGCTCTCTTCGAGCCTATTGAAGAGGTTTCAGAAAAGTTCCTTACACTAAAAACTTTATGCCTTCTTGCCATTTCTTCAATTAAGAGAATTAGAGATTTGCAGGCCCTGTCGGTTGCTCCAACATGCCTAGAATTTGCACCTGGTATGGTTAAGGCATTTCTTCACCCTAGGCCGGGTTACATTCCTAAAATACTGACTAATGTTGCAGGCCCAATTGTGCTGCAGGCCTTCTGTCCTCCACCTTTTAATACCCCAGATCAGGAAAGACTAAATCTGTTGTGTCCAGTTCGGGCTTTGGATGCCTACGTTCACAGAGCTGCCCTGTGGCCTAGATCAGAGCAGTTATTTGTCTGCTTCGGTTCAACCAAGAAGGGTTGCCCTGCATCGAAACAGGTTATGAGCAAGTGGGTAGTCGAGGCTATCTCACTTGCT
>JARPMJ010009135.1:22500-29367 GCA_033366665.1 Phoxinus dragarum | reverse complement strand
ATATAAACAACATCTTATTTCATGAGTCATTTTTATATATATATATATATGCACTTCCATTCAAAAGTTTGGGATCGGTAAGATTTTTTATGTTTTTAAAACCAGTCTCTTCTGCTCATCAAGGCTGCATTTATCTAATTAAAAATATCAGTAATAGTAACATTACCCGTAATAGACAATAAACAGTAATATGTTGTTTTGAACTTTCTAAAAGTATCATGACATTTTGATACACAACTGTTTTCAACATTGATAATAATTATAAATGTGTCTTGAGCATCAAATCATCATATTAGAATGATGAAGGATCATGTGACGCTGAAGACTGGAGTAATGATGCTTTGATCACAAGAATAAATTACACTTTACTATATATTCACATAGAAAACTGATGATTTACACTGGAATGATATTTCTCAATATTATTATTATTTTTTTGCATTTTAATATGATAAATAAAGCTTTAGTGAGAAGAGACTTGTTTTAAAAACATAAAAAATCTTACCGATCCCAAACCCAGAGGTGTCAAGTAACGAAGTACAAATACTTCGTTACATTACTTAAGTATAAATTTTGGGTATCTATACTTTACTTGAGTAATTCTTTTTCAGCCGACTTTTTACTTCTACTCCTTACATTTTCACGCAATTATCTGTACTTTCTACTCCTTACTTTTTAAAAATAGCCTCGTTACTCCTATTTCATTTCTGCTTGTTTTCATTCCGGCTTGTCGTCGTTCAAAAAATGGGCAATTATACAATAGATCTGAGTCCCGCCTCCTGAACACACATCGCTAAACTGATTGGCTTTGTGTTTTCTTTCTAACTTGTGAGAGGCTGTCCGCGCGGCGCGCTGTAGTTACATTTTGTTGTGCGAAGCGGCAAAACTCCTCCGAAGGAAACCTACTGATGCGGTAAGCGAGGGAGAAATCAACAGTTTTGTGCTCAAGAATACGGGGCAAATCGCGTCAAATATTGCTTTTGGGGACAGCCGTTTTTACAATATTGCCTACTGTACGACAATCGCGGGATAAGTGGCAAACATAATCGTTAGTGTGTGTGTGTGTGCGTGCGTGCGTGCGCGTGTGTGTGAGAGAGAGAAGAGAGAGAGTGTGTGCCTGTGTGTGAGAGGGAGACTGAGTGTGCGTGTGTGTGTGTGTGTGTGTGAGAGAGAGAGAGAGAGAGAGAGAGAGAGAGAGGAGAGAGAGAGAGAGTGTGTGTGTGTGTGTGAGAGAGAGAGAGATAGTGTGTGTGTGTGAGAGAGAGAGAGATAGTGTGTGTGTGTGTGTGTATGTGTGAGAGAGAGAGAGGACAGAGAGTGTGTGTGTGAGAGAGAAGAGAGAGAGTGTGGAGAGAGAGAAGAGAGAGTGTGGTGTGTGTGTGTGTGTGTGTGAGAGAGAGAGTGCGTGCGTGTGTGTGTGTGAGAGAGAGAGAGAGAGAGAGAGAGAGTGTGTGTGTGTGTGCGCAACCATTATAGTGTCAAAATATCCCCACAAAGATGGCAATATCCGAAATCCTTATATGTGGCTGAAACAGGGAGCCTAGTGCCTCACAAGTTTTTCAACATTTACATTTTAATATATATAACATTATAGTCATTATGGCCTTAGAATTTTTTTTTGGGGATGCACTTAGGCCCTTTTGGCGCGGTCTAAGCTTTTGTCCTTAATGGCATTTTTTGCCTTGCATTACTTTTACTTTTATACTTTAAGTAGTTTTAAAATCCAGTACTTTTACACTTTTACTTGAGTAAAAAGCTTGAGTTGATACTTCAACTTCTACAGAAGTCATTTTAAACCCTAGTATCTGTACTTCTACTTGAGTAATGAATGTGAATACTTTTGACACCTCTGCCCAAACCTGCTGAAATGCACAAAAAAGTGATTGTTTATATTGTTTTTGACCCATGTAACTTGTAAACAGTCAGGTTACTCGTGCTTCTTTAGAGTGCTAGAAATTCAGACATGTGGACTCAAGGACTGGAAAGTCTGTAAAAAACAAACACCTCGAAAGTGCTTGAATCAAACAAGAACTTTTGTTAGAGTAGTACGGTGCTATTTACAAAACTTGTCCTTCATGCTCTGCCAAAGCCAGAACGAATCAGCGCTACTGATTGGAGGAGAAGAAGAAAAAAGTATTCCAAGGATTAATGCCTAAAAAAGCAGCGTTTATAATCGCAAGTTGCTTTGTTACAGAGGAAACCAATTTATTTCTGCTGGCCCATGAGCGCCACCTACTGACAGAGATTCACATTTTCATTCATAACTTCTGCAGTTTTTCCGACCCATGCTTTAGCTCCTCTTACACTTAGTGTTGTAAGTGATAACTGGTGGATTAATAAGAAGCTAATGTGCTTTCAAAAAATTTAGAATTAAAAGTTATCTTGATATTATGCTATATATAATCATATTTTAAATTAATATGTATAATGGTTTATAATAAAATAACGGTTTTCTCCAGAGCGGCTATATATATAAATGAACTAAATTAATAACTATTTTACAACAAAAATTAACCATCACTGAACTTATTTAGCTGGACTATGACACTATTTTCTTCTAGAAACAAACTTTGTTGCATTATTTTCTTGTTATCACTGTAAAGCTGCTTTGAAACACTCTGTATTGTAAAAAGCGCTGTATAAACAAAAGTGGCTTGACTATAAATTTGACTCATCCCTTTTCTTAAAAAAAAAAAAATTATAGCCTAAAATGTGAGATTGATCATTTTATAAAAAAAATGGTTTTTGTCAAAGCCTGTATTATTTGAACTGTTGTTTAAATCATAATTTTTACATTCAATTTATGATTTAGATTTATAGATCAGGCTTGTGCTGGTCTTAAAAGTCCTTAAGTTTCCGACAAAAGCCCCGGGGATCAGATGGTGATGTCCTCTGTGTGTGTTTCAGGAGCAGCGTGTGGTTCTCCTGAGGCAGCAGGAGCACAGGCATCAGCAGGCGAGGTCCGAGCAGCAGAAGCTCCAGCATCTGAGGAACGCGGTGGAGAAGCAGGAGGACCAGCTGAAGACGGTGCGAGCGCTGAAGGGGCAGGTCGAGCAGAAGCGCATCAGCAATGGCAAACTGGGTGAGCATCGCAGATCACGCTTCTCCAGCGGAAACGTCTCGGGTCACTTGCGTACCCATGTTATCTGAATAGAGAACGAGCCGCTGCGTAGCGATGACGCAATGGGAACGCTCTTAGGGCGGAGCTGATTGTCTAAACCCGTATAGAATCAAGGCAATTAATTGGCTGATGGCGCGGGCGCCTCCTCAGCTGCCCTACGTCACTCACTCTTATACACTGAACACGCCGAGACGTTCTCTTTCATAGGTTCACTCGACGCTGTGTAGCGATGCCGCAATGGGAACGATATACCACACACGCCAAGCTTAGCGCTGACGGATCTGGTCTAACAAGGAACTCTCATTTTAACTTTTTTTTTTTTTTTTGCCTTTTTTGAGACCTCAATTAGGACCTAAGCGACCAGTTGAGAGAAAGAACCAGGGGCCGCATCTAAATCCAAGTTATAAAACCTGATAAAAGTGCGGAGAGGACCAAATATCTTCTAAAGGAACTCCATTGAAAAGAGCCTGGGAGGACGCGATGCTCCTAGTATCGTCAGGGATGGCAGTGGCTCAGTGGTTCATGTAGGTTGTCTGCAAACCGGAAGGTTGGTGGTTAAATCCCCGGTTCCACCTGACCAAGTGTTGAGGTGTCCATGAGCAAGACACCTAACCCCAGCTGCTCCCGACGAGCTGGATGGCGCCTTGCATGGCTGACACCGCCGTCGGTGTATGAATGGGTGAATGTGAGGCAACATGTAAAGCGCTTTGGTGGCCATTGGGTCTGTGAAAGCGCTATATAAATGCAGTCCATTTACCATTTTAACGCCCAGAAGTGAAGGAAGCTTCCACACCTCATGAGCCAGGGGAATTGCGTCTCTCACCCAGTGAGAGATCCTGTGCTTAGAGGCGGAGAGCCCTCGGCTGTCGGCCCAAAGCATACAATCAACTAAGACGACTTGCGCCACTGGTCGGAGTGGTCCAAATATGCCTTTAAAGATGAGGGGGACAGAAAGAGTGAAGCACGACCACTTGAGCGGAATGATGTGGACAAAACTTTCGTAGAAACACCTTCACTAGCCCTGGGGCAAACTCCATGCAAGGCTCACTCACAGAAAGAGCCTGCAGGTCCCCCACGCGCTTGAGAGAGGCCAATGCTAACAAAAGCCTCTCTGGCGATATACATGGGACACCACTGCCATGTTGTCCATCCTGACAATGACATGACCCCATCAGGGCCGGAAGAAAGTGATCCAGGGCCAGAGAGACGGCTAAGCTGGACCAAATGGAAGGACCTGATACTGGTACGCCTTTCCCCCAAAGGCGAACCGGAGGAGCTTCCTGTGCCGTGGAATGACCTGGATGTGGAAACAGGTGGAAAATGGGTCGTTCAGGTCCACCGTGACGAACCAGTCCCCTGGTTCTGCACCAAGATAGTTTTTAACGTCAGCATCTTCAACTTCCCTTTGTAGAGGGAAAAATTCAGGCGACACGGGTCCAATATGGGGCGCAGACCCCCGTCCTTCTTTGGGACGAGGAAGTAGCGGCTGAAGAAGCCGCGATCCAAGTCTGAAGTCCTTTATCGCTCCCTTCTGGAGGAGGGACGTCACTTCTTGCTGTAGAACAGAAGCCTTTAGGCCGCTATTTGTGACAGTGGGGTGAACCCCATCGAAGCAAGGAGGGTTGTGGCAGAACTGGAGTGTGTATCCGAATTGGATTGTGTGGCGAACCCAGCGCGATCCACCTGGCAGAAGTTTCCAGTCATCAGACTCCGTGTGACTGCCAGCGAGAGGTGGTGGGCACAGAGCTAAACAACTGGAGGAGGGCCTGAGGCGTCCTCTGACTGTGAAGATTGGCCCACAGGGGTCACCGAGGAGGTCTCTCTCAGTCCGGGGTCTTACATAGTATAACAGATTTTGATCTGGAGAGCATCTCAAGGGGAAACTGATACGCTTCAGCGGTCTGACCCTCCCTTCTGAGATGGTGGAAGCTCTCCGCTTCCTGACACGTGGATCAGGAACGCCCCTGCGAAGCTGAAGCACCGTGTTTAGCTGGCTACCTCAGGTCATCGCGTCTGCGGGGGCGCTGGACGGGCATCGGACGGCCACAAGCTCCCCAGACCATGCGAGGCGGGGGGTGTCTCGGCTGGTCACTCCTTCTAGAGGCCTCTTTCCCGTGTGCGAAGTGGTCTCTGGGCGCAGGGGAAGGAGTAAGAGGTTCACGAGTCCTTCTACGCATAAACTGCTTAAGGGCAGCCGATTGCGTCTTAGCAGTTTGGAATTTGTTAACCACTGAATTGACCGCCTCTCCAAACAAACCTGACTGGGAGATAGCCCAGTGAGAAGACCTTCTCTTTTTTGTGGATTTCAGTGAGATTTAGTCATAGGTGGTGCTCAACAGACACCAAACCCTCCATGGTGCGCCCAACCGTGCGTGCAGTGTGCAGTGTGCTTGGCTGCACGCAGCGCAAGGTCGGTAGCTTTGCGAAGCCCCTTGACCGCTTCCGTAAGGCCCCGTCCTCGTCCATTTCCTTACGGACGTCCGCTTGGTAGGCCTGAAGAATAGCCATGGTATGGAGCACCACGCCTGCCTGGCCAGCCGCCGTGCAGGATCTGCATACGAGGGCGGAAGTGGTCCTGCAGGGCTTAGAAGGTAGAAGAGGACGGGACTTCCAGGAATGAGCGGAAGAAGGCAAAAGATGAGTTGCCAACGTGTGCTCAACCACTGGAACCGTCTGAAGTGAAGCGATGCGTGCGTGTAAGAAAAATATCCATGTTTAAAACTTTATTGATGAAAATAACTAGCTTCCGGCAGATGGCCGTACGCATCGATTTACGCCAAAAGAGTAACCCTTGAACTTGACGCGCAACGTAATGACGGCAATTGACGACTCTCGCGGCTCAAACACACAGGGTTGGGCAACCGCGGTCGTCATTCCGCTGTGTGTTTATTATGCATGTTTTTCTCAGATGAAGTGACTCAGGAGATTAAGACAATTTGGACAAATTCCGCATTCTAATCCCCGTTTTTATGACTGGATTCCATGGTCCGTTTTCTGCATCGTGGAAATCATAGGGCCCTAGTGTCATTTTATTTCAATTAATGCTTATTTTAGGGTTTGAATTTCCGTTGTAGCTAACTATATTAACCTTGCTACTGACTTTGATATTGTTTAAATTTAGTTCTTATGTATATGAGCAGATAGATTTTGAAAGTGTTTACATGGTGCATACGTAGACTATAGAATCTAAGTATAAACACTTATTTATTATATCTGAATATTCATGTGGTGGATCATGTACTTATTCAAAAAGCTAATTTTCAGCTCAGGATCTGGAGCTCATCACTGTATGTCATAGTGCCCTATTGTAACGATCTGAAACGCAAGTGTCAAAGCGCAAGTAACTTTGTGGGCGGATCCCGGCGCTGTTGCTATTATACCGGCGGGATAAACGACTCTTGCGCCCGACGCTAATCTAAAATGTGTTGGTCTGAAGTCGCTTCATTATTCATAGGTGTGGTTTGGGCGTAACGTGAAATAAACCAATCAGAGCGTCCTCTCACATTCCCTTTAAGAGCCGGCGCGCTTGTTCCACGGCGGATTGCTATTATAACGGCGGATTGCTATTATAACGGCGGATTGCTATTATAACGGCGGATTGCTATTATAACGGCGGATCGCTATTATAACGGCGGATTGCTATTATAACGGCGGATCGCTATTATAACGGCGGATCGCTATTATAACGGCGGATTGCTATTATAACGGCGGATTGCTATTATAACGGCGGATTGCTATTATAACGG
>JARPMJ010009135.1:0-17500 GCA_033366665.1 Phoxinus dragarum | reverse complement strand
CTTTTCGTCTTGTTGGTCACGGTAACCCCGCCCCCAGCCCCTGACGCAAGCGGTTCTTACTTCTAGCCCAGCAATGTTTCGGTGCTACTTAAGAACCACTTTTACTGGTTCGGAGCTGGTGCTTTGGTTGTCGAAAAACAAAAAAACTATTTGAAACTAGGCTCTGGCTCCGAACCAGCACCAGCTCTGCCTTGGTGGAAAAGGGGTATGTGTGTGTGTGTGTGGGTGAACCTGTGTTCACAGCATCTGACTGACTGTGTGTGTGTGTGTGTGTGGGTGTGGGTGAACCTGTGTTCACAGCATCTGACTGTGTGTTTGTGTGTGTGTGTGTGTGGGTGTGTGGGTGAACCTGTGTTCACAGCATCTGACTGACTGTGTGTGTGTGTGTGTGCGTGTGTGTGCGTGTGCGTGTGCGTGAACCTGTGTTCACAGCATCTGACTGTGTGTGTGTGTGTGTGTGGGTGAACCTGTGTTCACAGCATCTGACTGACTGTGTGTGTGTGTGTGTGCGTGTGTGTGCGTGTGCGTGTGCGTGAACCTGTGTTCACAGCATCTGACTGTGTGTGTGTGTGTGTGTGGGTGAACCTGTGTTCACAGCATCTGACTGACCGTGTGTGTGTGTGTGTGTGTGGGTGAACCTGTGTTCACAGCATCTGACTGACTGTGTGTGTGTGTGTGCGTGTGCGTGAACCTGTGTTCACAGCATCTGACTGTGTGTGTGTGTGTGTGTGGGTGAACCTGTGTTCACAGCATCTGACTGACCGTGTGTGTGTGTGTGTGTGGGTGAACCTGTGTTCACAGCATCTGACTGACTGTGTGTGCGTGTGTGTGTGTGTGTGTGTGTGTGTGTGTGTGTGTGTGTGTGTGTGGGTGTGTGTGTGGGTGAACCTGTGTTCACAGCATCTGACTGTGTGTGTGAGTGGGTGTGTGTGGGTGAACCTGTGTTCACAGCATCTGACTGTGTGTGTGGGTGAACCTGTGTTCACAGCATCTGACATTGTGTGTGTGTGTGTGTGTGTGTGGGTGAACCTGTGTTCACAGCATCTGACTGACTGTGTGTGCGTGTGTGTGTGTGTGTGTGTGTGTGTGGGTGAACCTGTGTTCACAGCATCTGACTTGAGATCACATACACTGGTCTTTTTGATGGTCCTCACAAGGAAAATTGATTAATAACAATAAATTGTGTTTTTGGGTGTGTGTGTTGGGTTGGTTTAGGGGACGGGTTAGTGTGTGTGATGGGTTGGTTAAGGGGTCGGGTTAGTGTAAGGAGAATATACAGTATAAAAAGCATTACGTCTATGGAGAGTCTCCACAAAGATAGCATACAAACGTGTGTGTGTGTGTGTGTGTTCACCAGATGAGGAAGAACATGAATCTGGAGCAGAACACCAGACTACAGCAGCAGAGAGAGAACTTGAACAAGAGGAACCATGAGGTGGCCAACATGGACAAGCGGGTGAATGAGCTGCGGGATCGCTTGTGGAAGAAGAAGGCGGCGCTACAGCAGAAGGAGAACCTTCCTGTGAGTGACGACTCGTTAAAGAGGGTCTATCCTGCTGCTGCCCATCATATTCTGTGTATCAGTGCTGTCAAAATGTCTGAAAACCTCAATTTGAATTTCTTTCTTAAATATGAGCAAAATTCGAATTATATTCAAATTCTAAAGGCAATACTTATTGTTAGAGGATAAAGGTACTGTACTGTCTCCTATGCCCACAAGAGGGCGCAAACGAGCACAATTTGATCTGAGCGAGTGCTGAGCGCTTTCTGTTCACAGTGTTTCAGCTGATAAACACACACACACACACACACTCCGCTCTGACCGATGTGCAGGTTTGGTCAAGTGTGTCTTTGCCTCCAACTGAGAGGGTTTTCGTCAGCAGGAAGAGTTTTCCCGCCATTTTTCACATTAACAACGCAGCCGTACACACTGTATACTGGATAAGCTTACAGAAACACACCGTGTCAGTGACGTCATCATCATGTCTCACGCGACTCTTGACAACCAAAAATCCGAATGCACGTTCTTTACATTCGAATGTGCAGTTTTTTTTTTAAATCTACGAATATTTGAAAAAAATTATAATAATTTGATAGCCTTAGTGTGTAATGTTGCTGTGTGATCATGTAAAGCTCCAGTTCTTCTCTATATCGAACGAACACGCCACAATATTGGCGATAAAAATAAGCCGATAAATAATGTATTATTTCCTTCAGCTGAGACACTTCAGATGCGCTCTGTTCCACATACTGGTTTTGAATTGCTTGAAATATTATTGAAATTACTTCAAAAAGGACAATACAGTGAAGTGCAACACGTACAGCGCAAGTCATATCGGCTATTTAAAATTATAATGAGAACATTGTATATAATTGTGTGCTTGGGACATGACTTAATGGTGAGACTATTGTTTTTGTAATCAGGCTCTCAAAATGTATATAAAAGTTTGGATTTAGATTAATCGGCCAACATATCGGTTATCGGCTTTCATATATAAAGAGTTATCGGTGCATCCCCACTCTTTATTGTCAAGTTTTGCTCAAGATAAACTTGTTATAATTGCGCTTTTCCCTCAAAACAATTTAAACAGTAATATTTGATTGGCTATGTATTGTAATATGGTTAATGTAAATATGTAATATAAATAATTTTCAATTTAAAGGGTTAGTTCCCCCAGAACTGTAAACTCAGTAAGTAATGACTCTCCCTCATGTTGTTCCCCGTCAGACTCTCCTTCATCTTCGGGACACAAATGAAGATATTAGTGGGTAAATCTGAGAGTGTCTCACTCCTCCAGAGGCTTCTGTTGTAATCGAAACTTGCCGGCCCAGAAAGTTAGTAAAGACAATGTTTAAAATAGTCCGAGTGACGACAGCGGCTCAACCTGAAGTTTATCAAGCGACCAGAATACTTTTTGTGCGCATAAAAAACTAAAATAACGACTTTATTCAACTCTTGATGTTCTTCTGTGTGTTCCTCTGAGTGAGTTCATGTAGTGTAGCAGCGCTTTAGAGGCTCACTATTGGCCAGCATCACACACATGACCAGTGTCGGCCAATAGTGAGCCTCCGTTCTGACGTATCCAGTGTTGTGATGTGATGTGGGTGTTCTCCACAGTGTCCTCCCCGATGGCCAGCCGGCTCCGCTGACAGGAGTGTCCCGTGTGGCGGCCGTCGGCCCGTATATCCAGTCCTCAACGATGCCCCGGGGCTCCAGCAAACAGGACCTGCTCATCAAACACACTTACCCAGAAGGCCCTGCAACGGCCCCGCATCAGGAGAAGAGCGCTCTTCCCGCCGCAGGTTTGCACACACATTCACATCTGAGACCCTGGACCACAAAACCAGTCACACGGGTCAATTTTATTTTACATCGTTAATAAAATAAGCTGAATAATTTTTTTTTTTTAATTGATGTGTGGTTTGTTAGGATTGGACAATATTTGGTCGAGACACAACTATTGTAAATCTGGAATCTGAGGAGCAAAACAATCTAAACATTGAGAAAATCTCCAAGTTGTGCATTTATGTTCACGATTGTGCTGCATTCACTCACAAAAATACATGTTTTCTATATTTACGGTAGGAAATTTACTAAATATCTTCATGGAACATGATCTTAATATCCTCATGATTTTTGGCATAAAAGAAAAATCTATATTGACCCATACGCTGTATAGTTGCTATTGCCACAGATATACCCGTGCGGGTCCAGACTGGGTTTGTGATCCAGGGTCACTTAGGAGTTATTTTACACGAGAAGTTCTATATGCAAATAATGTGTCATTTTTTTCATAAACAATCCAATTAAAGTGCTAATAAAATACAAATTACTATTTTAAATGTATTCATGAAAAACAATATATATTAGATTTATATATACACCACAGTTCAAAAGTTTTAGATCGGTAAGATGAATTAATGTTTTTTAAAGGAGTCTCTTCTGCTCATCAGGGCTGCATTGATCTGATCACAAATACAGCAAATCTGAAATATTCTGAAATAATGTTACAAATTAAAATGGCTTATTTGTATGTGAAAATATTTAGAAATGTAATTTATTCCTGTGATCGAAGCTGAACTTTCAGCATCATTACTCTTCAGTGTAAAAACATCAAACAAATCTTACAGATCTAAAACTTTTCAACGTAGTGTACATCCAAACAATTTATACGATTTTTACGTAAATATAAAATATTATCTAGGTTTTAAAAAAAAATTATCCCAGCTTTTTAATGGGGCAACACGACATGATAGATACGCTTAATAATCTCTCAGTGTGCAAGATATCATAATATTACAGTCACAAACCGCGTATGCGCTTCTGGAGTCCGAGATATTGTGCTCAACTCCTCGTGTTGCTTCTGTTCTGTTCCACGAAAGCGACAGATATGAGCTGCATTTTATTTATCATCAGCTAATTCCAAGAGCCAGGGCCGCAATAGGAGAGAGAGCGGCGTCAGCACCGGTAAGATCATCTCGTCTCACTGCTTTACATGATTGTGTTTCTGCAACTCACTCTACGCTTCATCCGCGTCAGTGTGTGTGCGCGCGTCGGCTTGCTGAAGAGATACCGCGCGATCTGGCACAGTAATAAAGTGCACAAAAACATCAATGGCGCTTTATAATGTGGTAATAATAATGTGTAGCTTAACAGTAACAACCGTAAGTATGCACTAGTGTGTCAGTTCACATATTCCTATAATCCACCGTTGTTTTAATTAACGATCAAGTTATCGATTAATTGTTAACCTTAACCTCTTGCTGCTACGAAGTTATCACGTTACTTAACCAGCACTTGCTTAAAGCTACACTATGTAATTGTTTTCCGCCGCTAGGGGCCGCTAGCCTCTTACAGTAACACAGGCGTAGGTTGATGACGCAGTGACGAGCTGAATGCTGGGACTTGCTGTCGAGCGGATGATCTAATAATGTTAATGGATGAGTGAAATCATTCATGTTTTTTAACATTACAGTGGTATGAACGTCGCGATTGCTAATAATAGACAGATATCACACACGAGTCCCGCGGATATGAAGGAAAAAGGATTCATTCTACCGAACTACCGGCAACTGCTGAATTATACTCGCACAGGACAGTTTATTAGACGAATTAAACTTGTGAGGAAACGCAGCGCTGTCACTCGCTCTGACGTTACACTATCACACTAAACATGTGTTGAGTTATAATGTTACTCTATGTGTTAGTTCGTTTGCTATATGAAACTAGCAGCTTACTAGTAAGCTAGAGCAACATTAGAATAACATACTGATCATATTCTAACATTTCGTCATGTTGAGCTATATAACACTAATTTGTTTTATGTACATTTGCTCATCTGTCTAATAAAGAGTGTGCAAGAGCGGTGTCGCTGTCAAGTCGTGACTCGTGAAGCTCTGTCGAGTCCAAGTTAGTCGCGGACGCTAGCTCTCGGCATCTCGAAAACACCACGCCGATACTGAGCCTCATTTTAGTTCTCCTTTTGTCCCAAAGTCTGCTTGCCATGGTCCATAATGTTTGAACGGAATAAGAACAGCGTGCAGCTAAACGTTACGCACTACGCAGTTGTCCACGTCTGTCGCCATGGTTACGTCATGGCTATGGCAGTACGAGCGGAAAACGGGGATATCGCGGATACTGCGTCATTGACAGGCAAAAAATTTTCCGGACATTATTTAAAATGGGAATTTCTCTGAAATAAAAAATCTTTGCAGACTTTTGTGATATTGTAAGTACACAACTGCAGGACATATATCACACTGTGCAAGTGATTTTTGGATATTTTATTGCAAAATTCTTACATATTGTACCTTTAACCCACACAATTATTTTACAGTGAATATAATGATTATGACCATCACTTAAGTGCTTTGACATATTATAAGTTCTCTATTTTCATAGCATGAAACAATTTCAGGGAGTCCAGAAACAGTGACACTGATTTAGAGGATAACTGGAGCTTTGCAGAGTGTGTTCAGACAGCAACACTACACACTGACAGAGGTGAACATGGGAAACCGCATCATAGCTGCTTTATCTCCGCAGGGCTACACTCAGCAAAAGTGTCCTCGAAGTCGTCTAACTGGAGTTCGGCCAATGCCAAGTCCTCCATTAGCAACGGGTCCACCAGTCTCCCACGCTTGGTGACCCAGGCGTCCAATAACCCAGGTGACCCTCACACACCCCCTCACCGGTTCTGTGTCACAGAGCTAGTGATGGGAAGTTCAGATCATCTTACTGACTCTCTTGTTCGATCTCGTTCATCAAAATGAACAAATCTTTTTTCGAGTTATTTCGTTGATTTAAGGGGCTTTAACCCTCTGGGGTCGGTAGACGCGCCGGCGTGTTTTGCTGTTTTTTTTTTCACATAGCAGCAACATAGTCTTAAAATACTCCGTCATTTATGGTCATGCAGACTTAAAATGTTATACAGGTGAAACTTTTAAAAATTTGAATATTGTGCAAAAGTTCATTTTGAACTTATGAAAAACCCCAAATTCAAAATTAGAATATTGTGAAAATGTTTCCATAAGCTATAAGCCATAATCATCAAAATTATAACAAATAAAGGCTTGAAATATCTCACTTTGCATGTAATGAGTCTATATAATATATTAGTTTCAGCTTTTAAGTTCAATTACTGAAATGTATATTTGCACCATATTAAAAATGTTCGAGTGTCACCTGTATGGAGCTAAAAGAGTCTCAATAAAGATAAATGCACACACTACATTCACATATGCACACACATGATTCATAAATACACACACAGGATACACAAATGCATACAAAATTCACAAATTCACACAAAATTCATAAATACACACACAATTCAGAAATGCAAACAAAATTTACAAATGCACTCAAGATTCAGAAATGCACAGGGCAAGATTCAGACGTGTATTTCTGATGCACACACAAATATATATTGATTTACAGACTGCTTGCGGTCTGTGAACTTCACTGCATTTGTGTGTGAATTTTGAGACTCCCTTGACTTGGCTCGACACACAAATGCCTTTTTTTAAACAGGGAATGATCAGCAACCAATCAGATATCTCCCTTGATTTAGCCAATCACAAGAATGCACCCCGCGTGGGGGATTGTTTACTCATAAGCCAATCACATGAATGCGTTCACACAGCGTGATATGCATGTGGCGCGGGCGCGGTGGAGTTCTGTCTGTCAGTTGGTTGAGACCTCAACATGGCTTCTGGCAATGACAGAGGAGCGGTAAGTCGTTGCCAGAAGCCATGTTGAGGTCTCAACCCATAGATATTATATAGAGACTTAGAACTGGTGCGGACCAGGGGAATCCGACTGTTTAATTAAAACAAAGCATCGGAAAGGCCCGCGGCGGGTGTTGACGCGATGTGATTTCTGCCCAGTGCTCTGAATGTCAAAGTGAAGAAATTCAATATATCTATATGATGTCTAGGCACGGTTGCCATGAACCGGGCCCGAGTACGATTGTCCCCCCTCCCCCTCTGGCCTGCACTCACATAGGGTTTCAGCATTCGTGCCGGAGCACGCTTACGTCATTATGGTGCATAATGAAGAGAAGTGTCACACCATGAAATGTAAACAGAAAAAACCAGCAATGAATTCGGCAGTTTAGGATATCGCACTAGATTTGTCAACACAGAAAACATTTAATCACTGGAGTTTTTTTTTTTCTCGACACCATCGTATTAATTAATTTTGATTAATATGCGCGAGGGAGAGAGAGAGCAGACAGCGCTCGGGTGAGTGCGCGCGCGCGGCCGGGGCTCTCTCTCTCTCTCTCTCTGCTATGCCCTGTCAGGCGCGCCCTGTTAAACCGTGATGTCCTGTTCCGTGCTCCAGCACGGTTAGAGCTCACACTGCATGCAAACCGCGCCTGAGTCCAACTGAACCGTGCTCTGGCCCACCTCTTCCAAGCGGGCCAGGGCCGGCTAATCGAGCCGTGCCCGGGCACGGTTCGGAGCACTCACACTAGTCAAACGAACCGCGCTTTGGTGGTCAAACGCACTCGGGCACGGTTCAAACTGGCTAGTGTGAGTACACCCTATGTCTCAACCAACTGACAGACAGAACTCCACCGCGCCCGCGCCACATGCATATCGCGCTGTGTGAACGCATTCATGTGATTGGCTTATGAGTAAACAATCCCCCACGCGGTGCGTTCTTGTGATTGGCTAAACCAAGGGAGATATCTGATTGGTTGCTGATCATTCCCTGTTTAAAAAAAGGCATTTGTGTGTCGAGCCAAGTCAAGGGAGTCTCAAAATTCACACACAAATGCAGTGAAGTTCACAGACCGCAAGCAGTCTGTAAATCAATATATATTTGTGTGTGCATCAGAAATACACGTCTGAATCTTGCCCTGTGCATTTCTGAATCTTGAGTGCATTTGTAAATTTTGTTTGCATTTCTGAATTGTGTGTGTATTTATGAATTTTGTGTGAATTTGTGAATTTTGTATGCATTTGTGAATCTTCTGTGCTTTTAAAATTTTGTGTGTGCATTTGTGAATTTTGTGCGCATTTGTGTATCCTGTGTGTGTATTTATGAATCATGTGTGTGCATATGTGAATGTAGTGTGTGCATTTATCTTTATTGAGACTCTTTTAGCTCCATACACCTGTAGTTTTAACAGGCAAATTCCCAGAAAATATGCACCTGCACATTCTTGATCATGTTCTGAATTAAGAAATCATTATAATTCAGTCAAAAATAATTTACAGGGAACATAATTACTTTACCTCCCGAGTCTTTCGTCCATTTGTCACGTGACAGACGTTCATGAACGACTCATCCCTGTTTACACATGCGTTTCTCAGATCGGATAGCTATCTGAACTATCAAAGCGACTCCATGTACACCTGATCACATAAATGTGTTTTGGCAAAACGGATATAAATCCGATCTTCAGTTCCCGCGCTATATGCAGATTTAATGGAGTTCACGTCCCCGAAAGCAACAGTTATGAGCTGCATTTTATTGATCATCAGCTAATTTCAAAATCAAAGACTGCGATATGAGAGAGAGGCAAAAGCACTAGTAAGATCATTTAGTTTCTTTACTTTTATTGAAAATGATTGTGTGTTAAGCGTCTGAGACTTACTTTCACTTTGATTTGCGATAGTTTGCGCGTTGGTTTAATGAATAGATGCTCAGCTGTGGCAGTAGCGCTGTCATATCTGGCTATATCATGACCTATAGCCTAAAAAACGCTCTCACAAGCTTATTTTTTAGCATTGTTGGGAGGATTGCAGTTTCGTCTGGAACGCGGCCCAGAACACCTCCTGAGTGGTTTGAGCGATCGCATTCAAATCCGTCTCAAATGCATTTATTTAATATACGTTTAATTAAATATGCGTTTCGGAGGGCATTTACACCTGGTCTTTTCACGATCGGATAGCCATCAGATCACAGCAACGCATGAAGTGGCCAGTGTGAACAGACTCTGATGTGTACTGTGAGTTAAACCCGTGCTTGTGCTCCAGATAAAGCAGAGGTGCAGAAGCGGGACCCCAGGGTGCGCCCCGCCTCCATGTTTGAGTCCATCGAAGTGCCTGCAGCTTCTCTACGCAAGAACCAGAGCAGCGAGGACCTCGCCAGAGACGCACGGGTACTGACACACACTACTATACACTACCGGTCAAAAGTGTCGAATGTAAATTTATTTGAATGTTTTTGAGAAAAGTCTCTTCTGCTCACCAAGGCTGCATTTATTTGAAAAAAAAAAAAAAGTAAAAACAGTGAAATAATGTAAATCATCAGTTTTCTATGTGATTATATAGTAAAGTGTAATTTATTCCTGTGATCAAAGCTGAATTTATCATCATTACTCCAGTCTTCAGTGTCACATGATCCTTCAGAAATCAGGATAATATGATGATTTGATGAAACATTTATGATTATTATTAGTGTTGAACACAGTCGTTTTTGTGGAAACCGTCAGAATTTAAAACAAAAAGAAAGAAATTGAGACTTTTCTTCAGCACATACACATCAAATTGATCAAAAGTGACATTTTTAATGTTACAAAGATTCTATTTCAAATAAATGCTGTTCTTTTGAACTTTCTATTCATCGAAGAATCCTGAACCATATTTTCCAAAAAATATATAGCTGTGAAAACTGCTGTCAACATTGATAACAATAAGATTATAATCTTCTAATCTATAATAATAAATAAGCGCTAATAACTCTGCATCAGATCCTCATATTATACTGATTTCTGGAGGATCATGTGACACTGAAGACTGGAGAAATGATGCTGAACATTCAGCTTTGATCACAGGAATAAATTACACTTTACTATATATTCACATAGAAAACTGATGATTTACATTATAATAATATTTCACTGTTTTACTGTATTTCTAAATGCAGCCTTGGTGAGCAGAAGAGACTCCAATTGATTCCAAACGTTTGGCCTGTAGTGCACATGTTCTTTCCGTCTCAATATGCCGACACCATCAGGTTGATATTTACAAAGTGACACTGATGTTTCTTTACTCTCAGAGCGCCGTCAAGAACACAGTCAAGGTTCCTCCTCCAGTTCCCAGTAAACCCAAACAGGCCAGCCTGCCCAAGACGGTCCTCAACGCCGGGACCTTCCCAGGCAAGAGTAAATCCTCCCAGCAGCCGCCCACTGGCTCCCAGCATGCTTTACCACAGGGCGGTACTTTACCCCTCCCCTCCAAGCCCGAGGCTCCTCCGGCGGCCACCGTACACCCCTTCAGTGCCGACCCTCCCGGGGCCAAAGACGTCCTGCTGAAGCCCCAGATGCTGGCCACCAGCTCCATCTACAGCATGTACACGCAGCAGAGCGCGACGGGGGCGCTGGGCCGAGCGCAGACCCGCAACTTCATCAGCGGTGAGTCCATTCATCATCCAGCAGACCGCTTTATCCAGAGCGGTACAGGGGTACAACTATAGCCCATAGGCCGCCGTCACTTTAAGAGCTGCACGGGTCCAATACACTGATACACACGTGCAGCACAGAACACTGTCTCTCACGCTTGAACGGTTTAAAGTCATATTTAAAGGCTCACAAAGCAATCGATAAGAGGAATCTGCATTTTTATTTTATAACAAGTATCCGATTCATGTTGTCAAGTATTCAATTCCAAAATTGGAATTGATTTTAATTCACAACCCTAGTCAGGCCCGTTTTCAGCAGGACATTTAGCAGACCGCTTTATCCAGAGCGACTTGCAACGGATTACATACACATGACTGGATCCGTGCCTTTCACATCACATTCACATCAATGCCGAAAGAAAACATGCAAATAAATATTAGTCGTCACTCCATATCTGCCAATAATATTTCTTAGTAAGATGATATTTAAATTATTCGTTTTTATGATCAAAAGCTCTGTAGTTTTAAACGGATAATGCAGCGCAATACAATGATGACTGAGAGATGGACAAATAAACCTTCCTCAAAAGCCTGATGATCTTAATGGATATATTGAAAGCGATACCGCTTCAGTCCAGTAAGTGTTCATCTTGAAATATTACTGACAATACCAAAGTTATTCTTACGTTTAGATGAATATGTAAACATGAGCAGCTCTTTCCTCTCAGTAACAGAATAAACACACAATATCAATAAGCACAGCAGTTCAGAAAGCATCTGATCACAGTGATGAGGAGATGTTTGCTCCAGCTCTGAGATTCAGATCTACAGTCACGTCACGTTTATTCATACAGCACTTTATACAATAGACTGATTTATACAGCAGCTTTACAGTATTAAACATGAAGAACAGTGTCAGTGTCTCTCAGTCAGAAGTACAGCTTCAATTTCTACTATAAAGCGGCTCTCCAGTGTGCTCGTGTTTGTACTCGCGTCTGAACAGAAGAAATGCAGATTTACAGCTCAAAGAAGGCGGAGCCTCAGAGCCACACCCACCGATTACATCATCACCACACTGGCCAATGGGAGTTCACAGGTGTTTACCAGCCGGAGAGAACTTTAACAATTGAACTTTTGAATTTCAATTTGAACTTCATTTTTGCCTGATTTTGTTCGACATCACACAGGTTAATTCAAGATTTAGTTAGAAGTACATCAAAGCGTTAATCTAGCTTGCCATTGTACACTATGAATATTGTTGGCTCTGTGACAAATTGCTTGTAGGTCACTTTGGATAAAATGCTTAAGGCCCGTTCACACTAATGACGATAACGATAAAGATATCATTCTAAAAATCGTTCTCAATGTTAAAGAACAAGATATAATGATAATAGCACAGAAACAATATCGTTGGACGATATTATCCTGATGAACGATTCAAACATTGACAGCCAATCAGAATCCATCCTGCTGTAACAAACTCGAGTGTTTAAAGCGGCAGAAAAGCACGAATAAACAGAACGATATCGTCCCCTGGTCTGGACGCTAATAAAGTTATCTTTATAGTCATCGTTCTTGACATGAATGGGCCTTTGCAGTGTGTAATATTTATGAGGATCTGTTACAGAAATG
Organism: Phoxinus dragarum; assembly: GCA_033366665.1. Classification (NCBI taxonomy): domain Eukaryota; kingdom Metazoa; phylum Chordata; class Actinopteri; order Cypriniformes; family Leuciscidae; genus Phoxinus; species Phoxinus dragarum. The sequence continues at coordinate 5,013 of JARPMJ010009135.1, read as the reverse complement.
CAATATCATACACATAACTGTTTTCAGTGGTGTATAAAGACCTTACTTAATGAACCGTTATGTTTTTATTAGCTTCGAATGAGCCATTTCCATCTACACACACCGTGAGTCCGCTCACATCGACACGTTTCTACGGTGGCCCCGAGCGGACAAACGCATTTCGTCACGATGTTGTTCTTCATAAGAAGCGCTAACGTCAGCGAATAAAACACTGACACAATGATGGACAAGTCACAATAATATTCACAATAACATCGTTTTACTGAACAATTAAGTAAACCTTATTTCTTAACTGATCTTTGTAAAGAAACTCTCTCTGCGGTCTCAGATGACGACATCACTTCCTGTCGGCCACCGTAACTTCTGTTGGTTGCAATTCACAACCTCACCACTAGACACCGCTAAAAATTACACTGCACCTTTAAGAATGTAAAAAAATTATAATTGATTCATTTTTCTTTTCTTTTTTTATAATATTCCTGTCCATGTAGTTTACGGAAAGCCAGTGACATCCACAGGCCAGCCGTCTCAGAACCAGCTCCCTGAGAACCCGTACCTGGACCCGCCCAGTGTCCCCGAGACCGAGAAGGACCACAGTCCCCGCTCCCGAACCCCAGGAGCCCGAGCGCATTCCCAGACCCCTCAGTCCCACCAAGCTCCTGCCCTTCATCACGAACCCCTACCGCCACCAGAGCGACGTGGACCTGGAGGCTCTCCGCAAGAGACTCTACAACGCGCCGAGACCCCCTGAAGAAGCGCAGCTCCATCACGGAGCCCGAGGGCCCTGGCGGCCCCAACATTCAGAAGCTCCTGTACCAGAAGACCACTCTGGCCGCGATGGAGACCACAGCGAGTCCTGCGCGAGACGAGGAGAAGGAGACGCCGGGCAGGAGCTGAAGGAGCTTCACTCCAGGGACCGAAACCGGCAGAGAACGTCCCTCCTCCTCCTCCACCTCCGCCTCCACACCCGGCTCCACAACCCCACGCTGCCATCTCCCCTCCACCTCCGGCCCAACAACCCCACGCTGCCATCTCCCCCTCCACCTCCTCAGCCGGCCAGCCCTCCTCCCCCTCCTCCTCCTCCTCCTCCTCCTGAGAGCCTCATTGAAGACTTCCCTCCATACCCTCCACCGCCCTATCCCAGCGGAGCCGAGCAGGGAGCCTCCAGAAGACACCTTCAGCATGAAGCCACCGGAGGTCAACCGGACAGGTTCGCTTTTCCACCCGTAAGTCCCGTCTAGCGAACACTTGATATTGACACACATTTCATCACAATTACAAAGATTTAGATTCACAGGCTTGCAATGTGATTCAATTACGACCTCGATTCAGTTCATTTCTGACTTTGATTCATTTGTATGTATCAGGTTCAGTGTTTTTTCTCCAGTAATCTCTGTGAATTAACAGCTGATCTGACTACAAACATGTAAATTGCACTCAAGGCAGTTTTTTTAGTAATAAGTTTAATGTAACATAATTATGTTTCTACTCTAATACTCAAATTTAACTAAAACAATTTAAAGATTGTTTGTCAACTTGTTTTCATGATGGATTTATTCAAACATTAAATATTGAACAACAGATAAAGTAAAAATATTATGAATATAGTGCATAAATGTATCAAAATGTTCTTCTCTAGAACTATTATTCTTTATTTTTCTTATTAAATATCCAGTTTATGGTCACTGAACGTGACATATTGTTCTCAAGCTGTTTAGAATCTATATCGGTTCATCAAAAATGAGAGTTCAACACTGAATGCTGTGCATGGTGTGTGTGTTGTGTGTCCAGGGCAAGAGGACGAACCTGCGCAAGGCCGGATCGGGAGCGCATCGAGCACAGCATGAGAGTGCACTTCAATCCTCTGGCTCTCTTACTGGACTCGTCTCTGGAGGGAGAGTTTGGATCTGGTGCAGCGCATCATAAACGAGGAAAGTTTACTTTTCACACTTTAAACCTGAACATATACTGCATGTCCGTGAGTGTGTGACTGATTTATTATTAGTGTTTTATTATACATTTCTGGTCAAAACTGTGGAATCGTTAAAGTCCCCCTATAGTCAATCATTTTATCCCTTAAAACTCACCAAAAATGACATATTTAAAAGTTTTCCTTGTCATGTCTTAAAATAGCTTTAATGTAACTCGACACCCTTGCCTCATTTAATATAAGCGGTTCTATGAATATGTAAATGAGCCCCGCCTCCACTCACTCAGGTTAGAGATCCCCTGGTTGACGATCACACGTTGATCTGATTGGTTACAAGGTAGTTTGTGACGTCAGAAACTCCAGCGATCAGAATATGGTTATCGTGTTTATAATATTTCACATGCTCATGAGAATAACAATAATATTCACATGATCGAGTGAGAAACGCGCTGCGCTGACAGACGTTGCAGAGACACAGATAACTAACAGCACTTTGGTTTAAGAACAGAAACACAGTCTCCCTCAACAAAAACTTAAAGGAAGCGTATGTCTCACAATCATTCTGCTATCAGATCAGGTAGTGTATCATGTATCAATGCTGTGCTTGATGGACACTCTTTCCTCAGTCGACCGGTGTTTAGATTTCATATGATTTGACCCCCCCACGGGGTCCGGCTGGGCATAGCCCGAAGGAGCGGTGTAGGGCCGCCTTCCCGTGGGCTCACCACCTGCAGGAGGGACCGTAAGGGGCGGTGCTTAGTGGATCGTGGGCAGCAGTTGAAGGCAGGGCTCAGCCGCCATGTGTTGGAGTTCACCCCAGTGAACGAGAGGGTCGCTTCCCTGCGCCTTCGGGGCCGAACAGCAGTGCTGAGTACCCTGCCCTCTTGGCGCCTCTGGGAGGGGTGTGCTGGAAAGTGCTCCGACTGGGGGACTCTGTCATTCAACTGGGGGACTTCAACGCCCACGGTGGGCAGCGACAGTGACACCTGGAGGGGGCGTGAATGGGGAGTCAGGCCCCCCTGATTTGCTAGTTACAGCTTGTCCAGAGATATTGAGTCCGAGTGGACCATGTTCTCCACCTCCATTGTCGCCGCGGCCGCTTGGGAGTTGAGGCCGTAAGGTCTCCGGTGCCTGTCGAGGCAACAATCCCTGAACCTTGGTGGTGGACACCGGAAGTAAGGGATGCCATAAAGCTGAAGAAGGAGTCCTATCGGGGCCTGGTTGGCTTGCGGGACTCCTGAGGCAGCTGACGGGTACCGACAGGCCAAGCGGAGTGCAGCCCGGGGTGGTTGTGGAGGCAAAAAAATCTGGCTTGGGAGGAGTTCGGTGAGGCCATGGAGAAGGACTATCGGTTGGGCTCGAAGAGATTCTGGCAAACCATCCGGCGCCTCAGGAGGAGGAAGCAGTCCCCTACCAACACTGTTTACAGTGGAGGTGGGCAGCTGTTGACCTCAACTGGGGATGAATACTTCGAGGTTCTCCTTCAATCCCACCGACACGTCTTCCATTAAGGAAACCGAGGCAGAGGCTGAGGGCTCGGAAGTGGACTCGTCCAAATCACCCAAGCTGAAGTCACCGAGGTAGTCAAGAAGCTCCTCGTGGCAAGGCACCGGGGGTGGATGAGATCTACCCTGAGTACCTCAAGTCTCTGGATGTTGCGGGGCTGTCTTGGCTGACACGTCTCTGCAACATTGCGTGGCAGTCGGGGGACAGTAACCTTTGGGCTGGCAGACCGGGGTGGCTCTTTTTGAAGGGGACCGGAGGGTGTGTTCCAACTACAGGGGGATCACACTCCTCAGCTCTCACCCGGGAAAGTCTATGCCAGGGTACTGGAGAGGAGATTACGGCCCGATAGTAGAACCTCGGATTCAGGAGGAACAGTGCGGTTTTCGTCCAGGCCGTGGAACACTGGACCAGCTCTATACCCTCTACAGGGGTGCTGGAGGGTTCATGGGAGTTTGCCCAACCAATCCACATGTGCTTTGTGGATTTGGAGAAGGCATTCGACTGTGTCCCTCGTGGTGTCCTGTGGAGGTTCTCCGGGGAGTATGGGGTCCGGGGTCCTTTGCTAAGGGCTGTCGACCGAAGCAGGAGCTTGGTTCGCATTTGCAGGCAGTAAGTCAGACTTCTTCCCGGTGCATGTTGGACTCCGGCAGGGCTTGCCCTTTGTCGCCGATTCTGTTCATCATTTTTATGGACTGAATTTCTAGGCGCAGCCAGGGGCCGGAGGGTGTCGCGTTTGGGAACAACACGATTTCGTCTCTGCTCTTTGAAGATGATGTTGTCGTGTTGGCCCCTTCAGACCAGGACCTTCAGCATGCACTGGGACGCGGTGTGCAGCCGAGTGTGGAGCGGTCTTGGATGAGAATCATCCGAGGCCATGGTCCCCAGTGGGGATAGGAAAAGGGTGGGCTGCCCCGTACAGGTTAGGTGGAGAGTTCCTGCCTCAAGTGGAGGAGTTCAAGTATCTTGGGGTCTTGTTCACGAGTGAGGGAAGGATGGAACGGGAGATTGACAGATGGATCGGTGCAGTAATGCGGACGATGAACCGGTCTGTCGTGGGTGAAGCTCTCGATTTACTGGTTAATCTACGTTCCTACTCTCACCTATGGTCATGATCTGTGGGTGATGACCGAAAGGACAAGATCCAGGATACAGGCGGCCGAAATGCATTTCTTAAAGGACAAGTTTCTTAAAGGACCCCCACCTCCACAATGGCTACATAGGTGCACTGGAATAATCCTTCCTAAAACGCAATTAAACTTTCCTTTACAAAGACGTGAAACTCAGCGAGTGGTCAGGGATGTTCACTGGTATGCTCACACAAAAATAGCTGCAAAAGATGCTTTCCAACAGGTTTTATCATAGTTTTTGTCCAACTCCATTGACTTGTTTTGGATGTGCTGTGAGGTACGGTATTACAAAAACTACGAAATCAGATCTGAAAACAGGGCTTTAAGTGTAAAATACAGAACTTGTCCTTTAAAGTTTGACTACTCGCAGCAGTCTCGCATGCGCAGCCAATGAGATTTAGCCGTTTACGCATTAGCTTCGCCCACTACCGGAGAAACCAACACATCTTC
>JARPMJ010009134.1:0-20000 GCA_033366665.1 Phoxinus dragarum | reverse complement strand
CGTTCTCCTCGTCTGGTGCTGAAGTGAAGCATGCTGGGAGATATCTGCTCTTATTTCGGCTGCTTTAAAAGCTCGTGTGCTGTTAGAGTAATGATGGAGCTTTCATTAATGTTTCACACTGACTGGACGAAGAAGAAGAACAAACCGTTTCCAGAATAAAGTGGATAAAAAGCTTTCATGCAGACGACATCATCATCTCTGAACCTCACACACACACATCTGGACATCATAACCACTGACTACTCTGGCAGCTGCTCACCGTCACACACACACACACACACACATCACTCACTGACACATACATACACACACACACATCACTCAATGACACATACATACACACACACACATCACTCAATGACACACACACACACACACACATCACTCACTGACACATACACTCAGAGACACACACACACACCACTCACTTATACATACACACACACACACACACACACACACACACACTCACAGACAGACAAACACACACACACACACACACACAGACAAGCACACACACTCAGACATACACTGACAAACACACACACACACACACACACACACACACACTGAGAGACATACACTGACACACACACACACACACACACTCACATCACTCACAGGCATACCACTGACACACACACACACACACACACACTCACATCACTCACAGGCATACCACTGACACACACACACACACACACACTCAGACATACACACACACACACACACACATCACTCACAAGCATACACACACACACATCTGGACATCATAACCACTGTACAGACTACTCTGGCAGCTGCTCACTGTCAAACACACACACACACACTCCTCCTGCCTGGTACAGGAAGGTACAAGTAAAGTTCGCGAGAATGAATCACTGAGAATATCTGACCCTGAGTCCTTCTGTGTAACGTGTGGAGCAGATGAAGAAGAGCAAATGAAGAAGAGCAGATGAAGAAGAGCAGATGAAGAAGAGCAGAGGAAGAAGAGCAGAGGAAGAAGAGCAGATGAAGAAGACCAGAGGAAGAAGAGCAGAGGAAGAAGACCAGAGGAAGAAGACCAGAGGAAGAAGAGCAGAGGAAGAAGAGCAGAGGAAGAAGAGCAGATGAAGAAGAGCAGAGGAAGAAGAGCAGAGGAAGAAGAGCAGAGGAAGAAGAGCAGAGGAAGAAGACCAGAGGAAGAAGAGCAGAGGAAGAAGAGCAGAGGAAGAAGAGCAGAGGAAGAAGAGCAGATGAAGAAGAGCAGATGAAGAAGAGCAAATGAAGAAGAGCAGAGGAAGAAGACCAGAGGAAGAAGAGCAGATGAAGAAGAGCAAATGAAGAAGAGCAGAGGAAGAAGATCAGAGGAAGAAGAGCAGATGAAGAAGAGCAAATGAAGAAGAGCAGAGTAAGAAGACCAGAGGAAGAAGAGCAGAGGAAGAAGAGCAGAGGAAGAAGAGCAGATGAAGAAGAGCAGAGGAAGAAGAGCAGAGGAAGAAGACCAGAGGAAGAAGAGCAGAGGAAGAAGAGCAGAGGAAGAAGAGCAGAGGAAGAAGAGCAGATGAAGAAGAGCAGAGGAAGAAGAGCAGAGGAAGAAGACCAGAGGAAGAAGAGCAGAGGAAGAAGAGCAGAGGAAGAAGAGCAGAGGAAGAAGAGCAGATGAAGAAGAGCAGAGGAAGAAGAGCAGAGGAAGAAGAGCAGAGGAAGAAGAGCAGAGGAAGAAGAGCAGAGGAAGAAGAGCAGATGAAGAAGAGCAGAGGAAGAAGAGCAGAGGAAGAAGAGCAGATGAAGAAGACCAGAGGAAGAAGAGCAGAGGAAGAAGAGCAGATGAAGAAGAGCAGATGAAGAAGACCAGAGGAAGAAGAGCAGAGGAAGAAGACCAGAGGAAGAAGAGCAGAGGAAGAAGACCAGAGGAAGAAGAGCAGATGAAGAGAGCAGAGGAAGAAGAGCAGAGGAAGAAGAGCAGAGGAAGAAGACCAGAGGAAGAAGAGCAGATGAAGAAGAGCAGATGAAGAAGAGCAGATGAAGAAGAGCAGATGAAGAAGAGCAGAGGAAGAAGAGCAGATGAAGAAGAGCAGATGAAGAAGAGCAGATGAAGAAGAGCAGATGAAGAAGAGCAGATGAAGAAGACCAGAGGAAGAAGTGCAGAGGACGAAGAGCAGAGGAAGAAGAGCAGAGGAAGAAGAGCAGAGGAAGAAGACCAGAGGAAGAAGAGCAGAGGAAGAAGAGCAGAGGAAGAAGACCAGAGGAAGAAGAGCAGATGAAGAAGAGCAGATGAAGAAGAGCAGAGGAAGAAGAGCAGAGGAAGAAGAGCAGAGGAAGAAGAGCAGAGGAAGAAGACCAGAGGAAGAAGAGCAGAGGAAGAAGAGCAGATGAAGAAGAGCAGAGGAAGAAGAGCAGAGGAAGAAGACCAGAGGAAGAAGAGCAGATGAAGAAGAGCAGATGAAGAAGAGCAGAGGAAGAAGAGCAGAGGAAGAAGAGCAGATGAAGAAGAGCAGATGAAGAAGAGCAGAGGAAGAAGACCAGAGGAAGAAGAGCAGAGGAAGAAGAGCAGATGAAGAAGAGCAGAGGAAGAAGACCAGAGGAAGAAGAGCAGAGGAAGAAGAGCAGAGGAAGAAGAGCAGAGGAAGAAGAGCAGATGAAGAAGAGCAGAGGAAGAAGAGCAGAGGAAGAAGAGCAGAGGAAGAAGAGCAGAGGAAGAAGAGCAGATGAAGAAGAGCAGATGAAGAAGAGCAGATGAAGAAGAGCAGAGGAAGAAGAGCAGATGAAGAAGAGCAGAGGAAGAAGACCAGAGGAAGAAGAGCAGAGGAAGAAGAGCAGAGGAAGAAGAGCAGAGGAAGAAGAGCAGAGGAAGAAGAGCAGAGGAAGAAGACCAGAGGAAGAAGAGCAGAGGAAGAAGAGCAGAGGAAGAAGAGCAGATGAAGAAGGGCAGAGGAAGAAGAGCAGAGGAAGAAGAGCAGATGAAGAAGAGCAGATGAAGAAGAGCAGATGAAGAAGAGCAGAGGAAGAAGAGCAGAGGAAGAAGACCAGAGGAAGAAGAGCAGATGAAGAAGAGCAGAGGAAGAAGACCAGAGGAAGAAGAGCAGATGAAGAAGAGCAGATGAAGAAGAGCAGAGGAAGAAGAGCAGAGGAAGAAGAGCAGATGAAGAAGAGCAGAGGAAGAAGAGCAGAGGAAGAAGAGCAGAGGAAGAAGAGCAGAGGAAGAAGAGCAGATGAAGAAGAGCAGATGAAGAAGACCAGAGGAAGAAGACCAGAGGAAGAAGAGCAGATGAAGAAGAGCAGAGGAAGAAGACCAGAGGAAGAAGAGCAGAGGAAGAAGAGCAGATGAAGAAGAGCAGATGAAGAAGAGCAGAGGAAGAAGAGCAGAGGAAGAAGACCAGAGGAAGAAGAGCAGATGAAGAAGAGCAGAGGAAGAAGAGCAGAGGAAGAAGACCAGAGGAAGAAGAGCAGATGAAGAAGACCAGAGGAAGAAGACCAGAGGAAGAAGAGCAGATGAAGAAGAGCAGAGGAAGAAGAGCAGAGGAAGAAGACCAGAGGAAGAAGAGCAGAGGAAGAAGAGCAGATGAAGAAGAGCAGATGAAGAAGAGCAGAGGAAGAAGAGCAGATGAAGAAGACCAGAGGAAGAAGAGCAGATGAAGAAGACCAGAGGAAGAAGAGCAGATGAAGAAGACCAGAGGAAGAAGACCAGAGGAAGAAGAGCAGATGAAGAAGAGCAGAGGAAGAAGAGCAGAGGAAGAAGACCAGAGGAAGAAGAGCAGAGGAAGAAGACCAGAGGAAGAAGAGCAGAGGAAGAAGACCAGAGGAAGAAGAGCAGATGAAGAAGAGCAGATGAAGAAGAGCAGATGAAGAAGAGCAGAGGAAGAAGAGCAGATGAAGAAGAGCAGAGGAAGAAGAGCAGAGGAAGAAGAGCAGAGGAAGAAGAGCAGAGGAAGAAGAGCAGATGAAGAAGAGCAGATGAAGAAGACCAGAGGAAGAAGACCAGAGGAAGAAGAGCAGATGAAGAAGAGCAGAGGAAGAAGAGCAGATGAAGAAGACCAGAGGAAGAAGAGCAGAGGAAGAAGAGCAGAGGAAGAAGAGCAGAGGAAGAAGAGCAGAGGAAGAAGAGCAGAGGAAGAAGACCAGAGGAAGAAGAGCAGATGAAGAAGAGCAGAGGAAGAAGAGCAGATGAAGAAGACCAGAGGAAGAAGAGCAGATGAAGAAGAGCAGATGAAGAAGACCAGAGGAAGAAGAGCAGAGGAAGAAGACCAGAGGAAGAAGAGCAGATGAAGAAGAGCAGAGGAAGAAGACCAGAGGAAGAAGACCAGAGGAAGAAGAGCAGATGAAGAAGAGCAGAGGAAGAAGAGCAGATGAAGAAGACCAGAGGAAGAAGAGCAGAGGAAGAAGAGCAGAGGAAGAAGAGCAGGGGAAGAAGAGCAGAGGAAGAAGACCAGAGGAAGAAGAGCAGAGGAAGAAGAGCAGAGGAAGAAGAGCAGAGGAAGAAAACCAGAGGAAGAAGAGCAGAGGAAGAAGACCAGAGGAAGAAGAGCAGAGGAAGAAGAGCAGATGAAGAAGAGCAGAGGAAGAAGACCGGAGGAAGAAGAGCAGATGAAGAAGAGCAGATGAAGAAGAGCAGATGAAGAAGAGCGAGGACTGTTTAGCCTCTACATGAGTGATGACCGTTCACACAGGAGTTGTTCAGCATCGGGTCTGACTCCGGATTCTGCACAGTAGAGCAGTCGTCTCCTTCTGAGAGGGTTAACGCTAATGCTAACGCTAGTTGCCAGACAGAATGTAGCTTACAGTGAGCGGTTTAAATAAGGAGTAACTGACGACGGACAGTAGCGCGGTCACAGCATGAAGAGCGTGTGCATTATTTTTCTAATAATTCCGACAGTTTCCACGCCTCAAAACATTGTTCAGAATCAGATGTTGCATTTCAAGACATTTGCCAGTTATTTCGCATCTTATTTCAAATCTTGACTTAAAAAAATTACTATAAACTACTTTGATTTAGTCCGGACTAAGGTCTTAGTGCCGCGCAACGACTAATCGCATCCAAAATAAAAGTTTGTGTTTACATATTATATCTGTGTGTGCTGTGTATAATCATTTTGTATATATAAATACACACACACACACACACACACACGCATGTATATATTTAAGAAAAATGTGTTATAAATTATGTATAAATATATATATACATGCAAATATTTCTTAGATAAATGCATGTGTGTATTATACAAAATAATTACACACATATATGATGTAAACACAAACTTGTATTTTGGATGCGCTGAGCACTGGAGAGTCAGAGAACAGTCCCAGACAGGGTGGGAAATTAGCACCCGCCACCCGCCGAGGGCGGGTACTTTTTCAAAGTGGCGGGTCACTTTGCCGTGTATACCAGCCACAGTGGCGGGTGGATTATAATAATGCTGCGTTCGCACCAAAAGCGAATACAGTTCGCAAAAATTCGCATCCACCGAGGGACCAGGACAGGACCACCAGAAGCGCGTAAAACGCGTCTTTACATTGACTTAACATTGAATGTATTAAGTAGTAACCAATAAACACATGCTGCGAGTGATTTCATTGAACGGATTGGACAGCCTTTGTCAAAGAATGCGGTTTCTAAGTAACAATAATACACTTTTGTCGAGTAACTCTTTTGATTGGTTTTCAGCGCTGTGTGTCACGGCGCTGAAGAGACCGTTATACTGTATAACTTATACACATAGCCTAAGCTGAGAATTTAAAAAAAAAGTGTATATAGCTGAGCTGAGAAGAAAAGGAAATTATTTTTAAAAATATGGCGACATATCCCTGGAGTTAGGAGGCCCGCAGAGGAGTCAGCAGTTATAAATGAACAACTACAAACTGAGGGCGAAGTAAAGAAAACGAAAAGGTACTTTTCTAACAAGTGGCGCATTGATGACCAAGGGAAACCGAGGGAATGGTTATCCTACCTTCCCGACGAGTCTATGCACTGCACTTAGGTTCGTCTGAAATGGGAAAGTGTCGGTTTAATCCGCTGTGGCCATAAATGCCAGAATTCAATAATTTAAACCCCAAATCAGAGCTTTTCTGTTAAAAGAACATGTTTTCTACACTGTCTTTTCAATAGTATCTGGCAACTATGCGCGCGCGCTCTCTCTCTAACGTAACGTAACTGTTACACTGCTGAAGCACGGATGATCTGAAAACACAGACAAGCTGGCGTTCAGCGATCTTTATTTGAGATTTTCTACTTAAATTAAAGTGTCATTCAGTCGGTCTGTGTTCTGTCACGAGCCGCTTGCGCTGTTTGTGCGACTAAATCTGCGATCAAAATGCAGGCTGATATCCAGCAGTGTTTTTAATGTTGATCATATATGAGCAAGAATGCAATGTTTCCCGAATATCCACACGATTTCAAATGTGACATTGATTTTATAGTCAGGCGTATTGCTCTATTTTGCAACGAAATCTGTGGCTTTGAACGAATCGTGAGATTCAATGAATGAATGACTCGATGACCGCCACCTACTGGCTATTTTAATATAATATTTTTATTAATATTTAACGTTTTTTAACATTGCATATTTATTGAACATTGTTTTATTTAAAGCATTATTTATTTTTAAAAGGTATTATAAAGGTTACAAATTAAATGGAAAAATGTATTAAAGGGGGCGAATATTGTCCCTTAATGGAAAAGGTGTGACTGCAGTCTAAGTGGAAGAGAGGGGTACCAGGGGGTACGGCACTCAAAAACATTGGAGAACCACGGAACTTAGGAAAAGGGATATGTAGAATTGCACAAGTGCTACTGCTAAAGAGTGCAATGTAAATAATTTATCATAAGCTTAATTGAATGGCCCAGAGAGAATAATTATGACATTTTTCTGTCTAAAGACTACATATAAAATAGCTACCTAAAGTAACTGCAGTTTACTAAAAGTAATGACTAAAAGTTTGCATTCATAAGCATTTTCGTCTGAAGATGAAGACTAAATCAAAAATGGTTGCCAAAATGAACACTGGCCTACACACACCAAGCGCGCTACAACGCTGTTGCGTATGTATTTAATATGACTGATCATTTAAATAAAATGTTTTATTTAATTCAATTAGCCTACATAGTAGCCTACATAATTATTTTTCCAGGGTTTAAAATGTATACAGATTTGATATTTTCCCCTCATACTTATGTTGGAATGGGTACGAAGTTGGCATTGAATTTCATTTGAAATGGTATTAAAAAGGTCTTAAAAAGCCTTGAATTTAATCTGGAGGATCCTGGGGGTACCCTGAAATAAAGAAAAAACGTATTGAAGCAATTTCTTTCTTGCAATTTGAATTCCGGAAAAAGTGGCTGGTAAAAAATATAAGTGGCTGGTAAAATTGGGCATCCACCAGCCACTGTGGCTGGTGGACAAAAAAGTTAATTTCCCACCCTGGTCCCAGAGCATGTGAACGGTCAGAGTTACACCGGTTTACCGCGCTTGGTTTACCGTATGAAGATACGAAAAAAACGTATCATTAAATATGACTCGTGTTCCGTATCAGAATTGCACAACCCGACTCTAGTATGATGATGAGGAACTGGTTATATTGAGCTGACACACACACACGTTTATGGCCAGACTATAATAAATACATCAACAGCAGCAGAATGCTCGTTATTCTGCATCAGAAACATCAAATCAACGGTGATTATTTCATGTCATGAAAAAAACTGGGACAGCATGTAATCTCTGGAGTGGTTGTGTGTGTGTGTGTGTGTGTGTGTGTGTGTGTGTGTGTGTGTGTGTGTTGGCTCACGTTCACAACAATGCAAGGAAAGTCTTCTACAAAGTCCCTTCGGCACCAGCAGCTTCCTCACACACACAGTTACTGGCCCGGCCTGTGAGGTCATTTCCTGTACAGGGTGTAACGCTGTATCCGATTGGCTGATGGCCTCATTATTAAGAGCACATGGGGCAGAAACGCATGTAAACACAAACAAACACATTCATACACAATCCGATGGGGCAAAAGCCACAGCATCAACCATCTTTATGTCATACTGTACGATACACAACAAAAGATCACAATTAACACCATTCTGCACTCTAAAAAATCTTGGGTTATTTTTTATCCTAGGTTTTGTGTAACACAGATCCTGGGTCAGACGTAACAACCCTGTGTTTGGGTAGTTTTTGTGTAACACAGATCCTGGGTCAGACGTAACAACCCTGTGTTTGGGTAGTTTTTGTGTAACACAGATCCTGGGTCAGACGTAACAACCCAGTGTTTGGGTAGTTTTTGTGTAACCCAGATCCTGGGCAAGACGTAACAACCCAGTGTTTGGGTAGTTTTTGAGTAACCCAGCTCCTGGGTCAGACGCAACAACCCAATGTTTGGGTAGTTTTTGTGTAACCCAGCTCCTGGGTCAGACGCAACAACCCTGTGTTTGGGTAGTTTTTGTGTTGCCCAGCTCCTGGGTCAGACGTAACAACCCAGTGTTTGGGTAGTTTTTGTGTAACCCAGCTCCTGGGTCAGATGTAACAACCCAGTGTTTGGGTAGTTTTTGTGTAACCCAGCTCCTGGGCCAGACGTAACAACCCAGTGTTTGGGTAATTTTTGTGTAACCCAGCTCCTGGGTCAGACGCAACAACCCTGTGTTTGGGTAGTTTTTGTGTAACCCAGCTCCTGGGTCAGACACAACAACCCTGTGTTTGGGTAGTTTTGTGTAACCCAGCTCCTGGGCCAGACGCAACAACCCAGTGTTTGGGTATTTTTTGTGTAACCCAGCTCCTGGGCCAGACGTAACAACCCAGTGTTTGGGTAGTTTTGTGTAACCCAGATCCTGGGTCAGACGCAACAACCCAGTGTTTGGGTAGTTTTTGTGTAACCCAGCTCCTGGGCCAGACGCAACAACCCACTGTTTGGGTAGTTTTTGTGTAACCCAGCTCCTGGGCCAGACGTAACAACCCAGTGTTTGGGTAGTTTTTGTGTAACCCAGATCCTGGGTCAGACGCAACAACCCTGTGTTTGGGTGGTTTTGGTGTAACCCAGCTCCTGGATCAGACGTAACAACCCAGTGTTTGGGTAGTTTTTGTGTTACCCAGATCCTGGGCCAGACGTAATAACCCAGTGTTTGGGTGGTTTTGGTGTAACCCAGCTCCTGGATCAGACGTAACAACCCAGTGTTTGGGTAGTTTTTGTGTAACCCAGATCCTGGGTCAGACGCAACAACCCAGTGTTTGGGTAGTTTTTGTGTAACCCAGCTCCTGGGCCAGACATAACAACCCAGTGTTTGGGTAGTTTTTGTGTAACCCAGCTCCTGGGCCAGACATAACAACCCAGTGTTTTGGTAGTTTTTGAGTAACCCAGCTCCTGGGTCAGACGTAACAACCCAGTGTTTGGGTAGTTTTTGTGTTACCCAGATCCTGGGCCAGACGTAACAACCCAGTGTTTGGGTGGTTTTGGTGTAACCCAGCTCCTGGATCAGACGTAACAACCCAGTGTTTGGGTAGTTTTTGTGTAACCCAGATCCTGGGTCAAACGCAACAACCCAGTGTTTGGGTAGTTTTTGTGTAACCCAGCTCCTGGGCCAGACGTAACAACCCAGTGTTTTGGTAGTTTTTGAGTAACCCAGCTCCTGGGTCAGACGTAACAACCCAGTGTTTGGGTAGTTTTTTGTGTTACCCAGCTCCTGGGCCAGACGTAACAACCCAGTGTTTGGGTGGTTTTGGTGTAACCCAGCTCCTGGATCAGACGTAACAACCCAGTGTTTGGGTAGTTTTTGTGTTACCCAGATCCTGGGCCAGACGTAACAACCCAGTGTTTGGGTGGTTTTGGTGTAACCCAGCTCCTGGGTCAGACGTAACAACCCAGTGTTTGGGTAGTTTTTGTGTTACCCAGCTCCTGGGCCAGACGTAACAACCCAGTGTTTGGGTGGTTTTGGTGTAACCCAGCTCCTGGATCAGACGTAACAACCCAGTGTTTGGGTAGTTTTTGTGTTACCCAGATCCTGGGCCAGACGTAACAACCCAGTGTTTGGGTGGTTTTGGTGTAACCCAGCTCCTGGATCAGACGTAACAACCCAGTGTTTGGGTAGTTTTTGTGTAACCCAGATCCTGGGTCAGACGCAACAACCCAGTGTTTGGGTGGTTTTGGTGTAACCCAGCTCCTGGATCAGACGTAACAACCCAGTGTTTGGGTAGTTTTTGTGTTACCCAGATCCTGGGCCAGACGTAACAACCCAGTGTTTGGGTGGTTTTGGTGTAACCCAGCTCCTGGATCAGACGTAACAACCCAGTGTTTGGGTAGTTTTTGTGTAACCCAGATCCTGGGTCAGACGCAACAACCCAGTGTTTGGGTAGTTTTTGTGTAACCCAGCTCCTGGGCCAGACATAACAACCCAGTGTTTGGGTAGTTTTTGTGTTTACCCAGATCCTGGGCCAGACGTAACAACCCAGTGTTTGGGTGGTTTTGGTGTAACCCAGCTCCTGGATCAGACGTAACAACCCAGTGTTTGGGTAGTTTTTGTGTAACCCAGATCCTGGGTCAGACGCAACAACCCAGTGTTTGGGTAGTTTTTGAGTAACCCAGCTCCTGGGTCAGACGTAACAACCCAGTGTTTGGGTAGTTTTTGTGTAACCCAGCTCTTGGGCCAGACGTAACAACCCAGTGTTTGGGTAGTTTTTGAGTAACCCAGCTCTTGGGCCAGACGTAACAACCCAGTGTTTGGGTAGTTTTTGTGTAACCCAGATCCTGGGTCAGATGCAACAACCCAGTGTTTGGGTAGTTTTTGTGTAACCCAGCTCCTGGGCCAGACGTAACAACCCAGTGTTTGGGTAGTTTTTGTGTAACCCAGATCCTGGGTCAGACGTAACAACCCAGTGTTTGGGTAGTTTTTGAGTAACCCAGCTCTTGGGCCAGACGTAACAACCCAGTGTTTGGGTAGTTTTTGTGTAACCCAGATCCTGGGTCAGATGCAACAACCCAGTGTTTGGGTAGTTTTTGTGTAACCCAGCTCCTGGGCCAGACATAACAACCCAGTGTTTGGGTAGTTTTTGAGTAACCCAGCTCCTGGGTCAGACGTAACAACCCAGTGTTTGGGTAGTTTTTGAGTAACCCAGCTCTTGGGCCAGACGTAACAACCCAGTGTTTGGGTAGTTTTTGAGTTCCCAGCTCCTGGGTCAGACGTAACAACCCAGTGTTTTTTTGCACACTGACTTGTCTTGGTGATCACTGAAATGTGTGTCGCATTGCAAAAAAAAACCTGCATCATCCACATGCACTGACACTGACACTGACACACACACACACACACCAGTTTTAATCCGATCCACCCACGTTAATCTGTAAACTACGGTGTAAACAGGGCTGTACTCAGATTAAAGCAGCACAAACCCGGGTCAGTGTTTAACTCAGCGACTGCAGGCAAACGCAGATTATGCAGCTGCAGGTGTTTGTGAGAATCGGTTTAGAAAACAGCTTTTGATGTCAAAAACCGCATATTAATTCATAAAGACGACGTCTGCTTTACCCAGCCATCCTGCTGTTAATATTACATGAGTAACAATCTCATATCTGCCGCTGGAATTATTCATCAGCACAAACTCGCACGCCGACACCAAATCAAAACACTGACACGCATACGCATGCTAACAACATCAACAACATCAGAGCGATCATCACGGGACTCACGCAAACTAGGGAGAAAGTAACTAAAGACGTGTTCACAACAAGATGAATATTAATTATTACCATCTATTACTGGTAGGTTTAGGATTAGTTATGGAGGGGTTATGATTCGGAGAGGGGTTATGATTAGGGGAGGAGTTATGATTAGGGATGGAATTATGATTAGGGGAGGAGTTATGATTAAGGGAGGGGTTATGATTAGGGATGGAGTTATGATTAGGGGAGGAGTTATGATTAGGGATGGAGTTATGATTAGGGGAGGAGTTATGATTAAGGGAGGGGTTATGACTAGGGATGGAGTTATCATTAGGGGAGGAATTATGATTAAGGGAGGGGTTATGATTAGGGATGGAGCTATGATTAGGGGAGGGGTTATGATTCGGGGAGGGGTTATGATTAGGGATGGAGTTATGATTAGGGGAGGAGTTATGATTAGGGGAGGGGTTATGATTCGGGGAGGGGTTGTGATTAGGGATGGAGCTATGATTAGGGGAGGGGTTATGATTAGGGGAGGGGTTATGATTAGGGATGGAGTTATGAATTAGGGATGGAGTTATGATTAGGGATGGAGCTATGATTAGGGGAGGGGTTATGATTAGGGGAGAAATTATGATTAAGGGAGGGGTTATGATTAGGTAAGGAGCTATGATTCGGGGAGGGGTTATGATTCGGGGGAGAGGTCATGATTAGGGATGGAGCTATGATTAGGGGAGGGGTTATGATTAGGGATGGAGTTATGATTAGGGAGGAGTTATGATTAGGGCAGGGGTTATGATTTGGGGAGGGGTTATGATTAGGGATGGAGCTTTGATTAGGGATGGAGTTATGATTAAGGGAGGGGTTATGATTCGGGGAGGAGTTATGATTAGGGATGGAGCTTTGATTAGGGATGGAGTTATGATTAGGGGAGGGGTTATGATTAGGGATGGAGTTATGATTAGGGGAGGGGTTATGATTAGGGATGGAGTTATGATTAGGGGAGGGGTTATGATTAAGGGAGGGGTTATGATTATGGATGGAGTTATGATTAAGGGAGGAGTTATGATTAAGGGAGGGGTTATGATTAGGGGAGGAGTTATGATTAAGGGAGGGGTTATGATTAGGGATGGAGTTATGATTAAGGGAGGGGTTATGATTAGGGATGGAGTTATGATGAAGGGAGGGGGTTATGATTATGGATGGAGTTATGATTAAGGGAGGGGTTATGATTAGGGATGGAGCTTTGATTAGGAATGGAGTTATGATTAGGGGAGGGGTTATGATTATATGATTAGGGGAGGGGTTATGATTTATCAGTAAAAACTGTATGTTTGAAAGGGGATGCTGAATCATTCGTTCATTCATTCAAGAGATTTGTTAAAAAATGCCAATTCATCCAGTAATGAAACAAGTATTTATAAGTGAGTCATTGAAACATTCATTCAAACCGAGTTTTTAAAATAATTAATTCAACTTAATTAAACATTTTAAATAGATTGCAGCAATTAACACTTAGTCAGAACCTATAGTAAATTACATGTTATTTTGTTTAGTTGGCTCTTGTCTGTTCAGAATCATATGGAAGCTCATTTCAGCCACAGAATATAACATTTTAAAAAGATAATTGCGACTATAGGCTATATCTCGCAATTGTGAGTTTATATCTCGTAATTCTGACATCTTTACTCAGAACTGTGAGATATAGCCTAGGCCTAAACTCGCAATTAAAAGTTATATACTCGAGTTATGAAGTCCAATTTAAGGAAAGAAAACTGAATTTTTTCCTCTCATGTCATAGTTTATATCTCACAATTCTGACTTTATAACTTGCAATTGCGACTTTATATCACGCAATTTCTGAGAGATGTAACTCGTAATTGTGAGGGGGAAAAAATCAGAATTGTGAGATAAAAAGATGCAATTACCTTTTTTATTTTTTAAACAAGCTTCCATAGAATCATGATCTCGATTTGAAACTAAAAAGATCGTGGTTCTCGATTTATCCCGAATGGTGCAGTTCCAATCGTTCCCAATAGGATTAATGCATTTTGAAAGCAGACAGGACGAATTTACTTTTCATGCCGACTTTAAAATGGGGCGACGTCTGCAGCAGAGAAGATAAAATGTGTTCGTCTGACAGCTGCCAGTGTGTGTGTGTGTGTGTGTGTACGAGACAGCGCCGCAGGTAAACTGATCAGACAGGCAGAACCAAACTCTGAAGGGTGTAGATCTGCCTTCAATCACACACACATGTTCCTGAACACTTCATAAAGCATTTAAAGGTCACAAAAACTCTCACAAAAGCACCTGATCAAAAGAGAAGCTCAAATGCCACTGAAGCCTTGCTGTTTAAAGGACAGCGTCTTCAACAGGGTGTTTGACATCTCAATCTAACATCAGGCTTCAGTAGAGGAACGTTCTTGAGCGAGGTTATCGGTCTCTACAGGCATTCGGTATTAAAGAAGTCAAACAATGCAGAGCAACCCATTAAAAACCAGTAGTTAAGTTATCTGTGCAAGTCTATTACGAGGTAAAGCAAACTGCAGCAGATGTAAACCATGATAAACGACTTCTGTCTGCACTGTCATTTTATTAATATGCTTCAAGACAAACCATGTGCAAATTCATAAGTCAACACCATTGCTGAGTATTTTCTCCTTAAAACGGCAGTTTCCATGATTATTATTTTAGGGTAGTTCAAATGTAGTAGAGTTCTGATGAAAATTCAATCAAAGTAAATCCTACATTTGTTTGGAAGTCAAAATCACACTTTTGATTATATTTTCTGAGAAATAATGAATCATGAATGATTTTAACTGAGGTGAAGGACATAAAGAGTCTCTTTCACTGAGTAACATACTATGGAAAAAACACGGTTTTGGGGTCATTTGGTCGTACCATGGTATTCTTTGAAGTCTAAATGTAATATTAGCCATTCATATAAAAAATACCATGGTATTACCGCCCTTACACCACAGAGTCTCTACTTTTTAACTCTGTTTACATTCCACAGATGTTTTATGTGGAAACTAAACACAGGATGTCATGTTTTGATTGACATTTAACTTTACTGATGTAACGTTAGTAGCGAACAACCCATGTCATATCATCAAACACATGATAAACATTTTACAAAAGATAAACAAAACGATAATTTTAGCACAATTCGACATTACAATAGAAAACAGCGACGAGCGTCGTGTCAGAATCGATGACGAAAATAACGGTCCCGCATTGTACGAGCGCGCGCTCTCAGATCAATACAAATATCGATTTATTGATTTATCACAGATCAGTGCTCATCCTCATACAGACACACACAACATCCCCTGACTGAGAGCCAACTTGACCAACAACTCAAACCAAACACAGTCGAACAGAAACACCGCTAAAGCCGCATCGCGCGCGAATGCCGCAGTAAGAAAGTACACGAGCAAAACGAGCCGTTTTTAACGAACACAAGCGTTCACAAAGTTGCTGGGGAACGAGACTGGTACGACCTCCATTCCTCCCTCCCGTGTCTGACTCCGATACCCGCCGATGAGGCTTCGAGCTCGGGCTGTTTTCTCTCCCACAGTTCCTGCAGAGATTCCCGCGGAAATAAGTTCTAGCGGCAGAATCCATGGTGACGTGTACGTGCCTACTTACCGCGCGCGGAAAGCCGTTATATTCCAAATGTTTATATCGCGGGAAAGTGCGCTGATGTGTGGCGCGTGAAGTGAAGGAGCTCGAGCTTCAGACTGAAGTCACTCCTTCCGGGCGGGGCCAGAAACAGCGGCTCGATTCACTCACATCCTACAGGAAATTACTCTCATCTTCTTGACATTTCTGTCTGTCTGCTGATGTTGCTTTTAAAGTCACCATGATCTCAAAATGGACCATTCTTATTTTCTTATGGAATATTGCAGTGTTTATTAATAAATAATATTATTTGTATTATTATCCATGTGCCCTCTCACTGGTTTATGACGGTTTTTGAAGACGACATTTTTATGTAAAAAAAAAAACACTGGGGTTTTGCTGACTGGATTTTTTTTAGGATGAATGTGAAATTTGGCAAGCTGCACTAAAAGTTTAATAATAAAGTAGGTTCTTATTATAGAAACCGACATTCAGATTTAAAGCCCCAAATCAAATTATAGTTAATAAACAATAAATCAATTCAGAATAATTGTGTGGGTGATAAGGACAGTTCCAAAATATATGAAACTCTTCTCTGGTGACGTGTTTACTGGCGCGAGGGCGGGGCAACCTGTCACTCACATAAAGCCTTGTTTATACTCGACGCGTCCGCAAGAGCGCGAAGGTGCGCGCGGCAAAAATGACGTCGTTGCGGTGTGGGCGGTCGCGCGCGTTGGGTGCGCAAAGCGGCGCAAAGGCCCATTTCGCGTGGCGGTGTGCACGGCAGATTTTGTAACAGCGCGCGCGGCTCCGCATCCGAAGATGAACGACTTCGAGCCGAATCTGGCCGAGCACGAACTTCTCATCACACCAGCACCCAGTTTGCGCGTCTAAATTAGTTGCTTACATTTAAAAAAATGAGCATACAATAGCATAAAAAGCCTTTTTAATGAACATAAAGGTCCATGGTTAATACAAATGTGCACGAAAGTTAATGAAATGTTTAGTGAAATTAGAAAATATTTAAGAGATCGTTAATGTATTTGTATACGTACATGTATTCCCATATAGGCTAGCCTACATATTTTGTTCTAATGTCACAAGTAATAATCTCAGGGTTTACTGGGTTTTACACGATTATTTTTGTATTGGTGGTGGTAACTAAAATAAACATTGTCACGTGTTTATGTTTCTTCTTCTCACCGATTCCTGATGGTTTAGAGAGGACAATTACTCGAGTCGCCCCCTGTAGTTTCAAAGAATAGTACAACGGCGAGCGCGTCAAGTATAAACGCCTCGACCGTTTGGAGAGGTGCGCGCGCGGTCAGCGGAGACTCGCGCTCGTGCGGACGCGTCGAGTATAAACAAGGCTTCAGATCCACCAATTGCAAACCACAACCATCCATTCAATTCCCACGGACAAAATTAAGCCCGGCCCCACATGTGTTCTTGTTCCAGAAGTTTCTTACTCGGACATGATAGAGAAGAGTTATCATTATTTTTAGATGACACTATGGAATTTAATATTCATCTTTTTAAAGCGGTGGTTGATCATGATTTGACCTTTCTAACTGTAGTGAGTGTGTAATGTTGTGTTTGATCATAAACAACATCTGCAGAGTTACAACGCTCAAAGTTCAGAGCAAAGGGAGATATTTGCTTTTAAAGAAATCACTTTTTAAGGACTACAACAAACGGCTGGTAGGAACTACGCGACACTATGATGTTAGTGACATCATGAACCCTAGAATTTACATAAACCCCGCCCCCTGAACATTAGTTGTTGTAGTAAAGCACATTTGTGAGTCAGTTCAAGCTGTCGCATCCGTCTTTTCACATGTATTACATACATAAAACAAAAGCAATATGCTAATCAATGACTAGAAGATAACTACACATAATCTACATAAATTCATCAACTAACCATTCAGAAATGTCCTGTTCTTCTACATGTTGTCACTTCTTCTCGAGTCTCTCCATCATTGTCTGACTCAGGTTTGAACATTAAAGGCTAAAGATTTTTTATTTTTTTGTCTGCGTTAGCACACACACACAAACACACACACAGAGCGTGCGTGCGCCATTGAAGCTCCTCCCCCTGTGCCGGGAGCAGCAGCTCATTTGCATTTAAAGGGACACACACAAAACGGTTTTTTTGCTCATCCTCAAAAAGTGAAACTTTAACATGCGATATAAAATTATCTGTTGGGTATTTTGAACTAAAACTTCACACACACTCTCTGGGGACATCAGAGACTTATTTTACATCTTGTGAAAAGAGCATTATAGGACCGCTTTAAAAAAAAGGAAGAACATAGGAGTTTGAAATTGCAATAGCTGTACAGTGACTGAAATAATCTTTTTCGTTAAGCGGTGAAATCTGATTTCCAGGAGCGCTCGTGACGCTTTTATGAACAACATTCTGTGTAACACATCCACTCAGTTTATATAAAACAAGCTCGAGACCACGAGAGAAAGATGCGAGATGGAAAACTGCATTTGATATTCTACTGGTCTCGCTGCATTTCCTAAAAACTAGGTCAGCACTCTGAGTGAGTGTGTGTGTGTGTGTGTGTGTGTGTGTGTGTGTGTGTGTGTGTGTGTGTGTGTGTGTGTGTGTGTGTGCGCGAGTGTCTGTGTGCGTGTCTGAGTGTGTGTCTGAGTGAGTATGTGAGTGAGTGAGTGTGTGTGTGTGTGTGTCTGAGTGAGTGAGTGAGTGTGTGTGTGTGTGTGTGTGTGTGTGTGTGTGTGTGTGTGTGTGTGTGTGTGTGTGTGTGTGTGTGAGAGTGTGTGTGTGTGAGAGTGTGTGTGTGTGTGTGTGTGTGTGTGTGTGTGCACATGTGTGTGTGTGTGTGTGTGTAGTTAAAGATGATAGTAAGACTCTCACAGCTGGGCTCCTCAGAGATTCTCAGTGTCTGTGGATCTTCACGTGTCTCTGAACACGTCGAGATGTCTTCAGTGTGTCTGCAGTGTGTCTTCAGTGTGTCTGCAGTGTGTCTTCAGTGTGTGTTCAAGTGTGTTCAGTGTGTGTTCAGTGTGTGTTCAGTGTGTGTTCAGTGTGTGTTCAGTGCATCACACCAGCGCTCGTAAACTCATGAATAAAACACCACAGCATTGGACTCGCAGCAACACACACTTGCTCTCGAGGTCTTCATTAAAGATGCCTAATCCATAATCTCATAATGCGTGTTAGATGTTATAATAAGCACAGCAAGCAGCACTTTAACCCGCTGACCGCGAGCACAGTTAGCAGTGTTTACTGGGACCAGTAAGAGGCACTCTGAACATGTTTACATTCACCATTGAGCATCTGGCCGACACTTTTATCCACAGTGACTGACACTGCATTCAGTTTATCAGTTCTTACATTCCCTGGGAATTTAACCAGTTCTTTTTGAGCTACAGGAATGAACACCCTAGCAACGACCCAAAACTCCCTAGCAACACTCTAGCAACGACCCAGAACTCCCTAGCAACAACTCAAAACTTCTTACCAACACCCTAGCAATAACCCACAATTCCCTTGCAACAACCTAACAACTATACAGGACTCCCTAGCAACAACTCATAACTCCATTGCAACACCCTAGCAACAAACCAGAACTCCCTAGCAACAACCCAGGACTTCCTATCAACACCCTAGCAACAACCCAGAACTTCTTAGCAACACCCTAGCAATAATACAGAACTCCCTAGCAACAACCCAGACCTCCCTAGCAACATCCTAGCAACAACTCAGGACTTCCAAGCAACAACCCAGAACTTGCTATCAACACCCTAGCAACAACCAAGAACTTCTTAGCAAGACCCAATAACCCACAATTCCCTTGCAACGACCTAACAACTATACAGGACTGCCTAGCAACAACTCATAACTCCCTTGCAACACCCTAGCAACAAAACAGAGCTCCTTAGCAACTCCCAGAACTCTCTAGAAACAACCCAGAACTATCAAAAAATAACTCAAAACTCCCTAGCAACATCCCACTATCAACAACCCCAGAACTCTCTAGCAACAACCCAGAACTTCTTAGCAACACCCTAGCAATAACCTACAACTCCCTAGCAACATCTTAGCAACAACCCAGGACTTCCTAGCAACATCCTAGCAACAACTCAGGACTTCCAAGCAACAACCCAGAACTTGCTATCAACACCCTAGCAACAACCAAGAACTTCTTAGCAACACCCAATAACCCACAATTCCCTTGCAACGACCTAACAACTATACAGGACTGCCTAGCAACAACTCATAACTCCCTTGCAACACCCTAGCAACAAAACAGAGCTCCTTAGCAACTCCCAGAACTCTCTAGAAACAACCCAGAACTATCAAAAAATAACTCAAAACTCCCTAGCAACATCCCACTATCAACAACCCAGAACTCTCTAGCAACATCCCACTATCAACAACCCAGAACTCTCTAGCAACAACCCAGAACTTCTTAGCAACACCCTAGCAATAACCTACAACTCCCTAGCAACATCTTAGCAACAACCCAGGACTTCCTAGCAACACCCTAGCAACAACCCAGGACTTCCTAGCAACACCCTAGCAATAACCTACAACTCCCTAGCAACATCTTAGCAACAACCCAGGACTTCCTAGCAACACCCTAGCAACAACCCAGGACTTCCTAGCAACAACCCAGAACTTCTTAGCAACACCCTAGCAATAATATAGAACTCCCTTGCAACACTCTAGCAACATCCCAGACCTCCCTAGCAACAACTCAAGCAACAACCCAGAGCTCGCTATA
>JARPMJ010009133.1:0-29390 GCA_033366665.1 Phoxinus dragarum | reverse complement strand
TCTGGATCGGCAGACCCGCTGGGGCACTGGGGTGGCGCCGGGAGGGCGAGACGCTGGGGCGGGGCCGGCAGGGCGAGGCGCTGGGGCGGGGCCGGGAGGGCGAGCAGCTCGGGCGGGGCCGGGAGGGCGAGCAGCTCGGGCGGGGCCGGGAGGGCGAGCAGCTCGGGCGGGGGCCGGGAGGGCGAGCAGCTCGGGCGGGGCCGGGAGGGCGAGCAGCTCGGGCGGGGCCGGGAGGGCGAGCAGCTCGGGCGGGGCCGGGAGGGCGAGCAGCTCGGGCGCAACCTCCAGGACGACAGCGGGCTGCACGGGCACGGCCTCCGGGACGACAGCGGGCTGGTCGGAGGGCACGGCCTCCGGGACGACAGCGGGCTGGTCGGAGGGGACGGCCTCCGGGACGACAGCGGGCTGGTCGAGGGGACGGCCTCCGGGACGACAGCGGGCTGGTCGGAGGGGACGGCCTCCGGGACGACAGCGGGCTGGTCGGAGGGGACGGCCTCCGGGACGACAGCGGGCTGGTCGGAGGGGACGGCCTCCGGGACGACAGCGGGCTGGTCGGAGGGGACGGCCTCCGGGACGACAGCGGGCTGCTCGGAGGGGACGGCCTCCGGGACGACAGCGGGCTGGTCGGAGGGGACGGCCTCCGGGACGACAGCGGGCTGGTCGGAGGGGACGGCCTCCGGGACGACAGCGGGCTGGTCGGAGGGGACGGCCTCCGGGACGACAGCGGGCTGCTCGGAGGGGACGGCCTCCGGGACGACAGCGGGCTGCTCGGAGGGGACGGCCTCCGGGACGACAGCGGGCTGCACCGGCACGGCCACTGGGACGACAGCGATCTGCTCAAGGACGGTCTCTGGGTCATTAAGGAGGTCAGGAAGTCTTCCTCTTCCTCCGTGTTCGATGGCGAGGAGTAGGCTCCGGGCGGGACAGGAACAACGGTGAAGAGAGCTCTGGGTCGAGCATCACCGGCCCAGGGTGGAAGAGAGACTGAGGCGAAGAGTGGTGCTGGAAGTCACCTCTAGTACCTCCTCCCCTGCGGCCTCCACGGGTCCCAGAAAACTTGGCCAGGCGGGTTCCCTCAAAAGATTCCTGCCTGACTGAAGGAGGCTCAGGGGATTTGGTCGCCATGATCTCCTCCGTTTGATAGGCCCATAGCGCAAAACATTGAAAAATGTTCATCCGCGGTGGAACCTCCTTCGAACCTCCCCTCTTGATGGCTGGGGAAGAGCCACGAAAACCCTTACTGCTGGATCTATTCATGACGGAGTCCTTCTGTCACGAACACACACACAGGAAAAGGTAAGATCCAAAAGCAGTTTATTAGGGAAATCCGTACTCACAATCCAGCCAGGCAAATGGTCAAAATCCAGTAATTCAATCCAAGGACACAAGACAAGAACAGGTAACAGGCAGCAACAGGAACAGAAGTGTGGGGACATTAAACAAGGACTCC
Source organism: Phoxinus dragarum (assembly GCA_033366665.1). NCBI lineage: Eukaryota > Metazoa > Chordata > Actinopteri > Cypriniformes > Leuciscidae > Phoxinus > Phoxinus dragarum. The sequence continues at coordinate 27,940 of JARPMJ010009133.1, read as the reverse complement.
GTGACAAACACTGAAACTGACAGGGTATATATACACAAGTGCTAACGAGGTGACGAGAGACAGCTGAAGGAAATGTACAATCAGTGACAGACAGGATTATGGGAAGTGTAGTGAAAATGCCTAGACACCGTGAAAACTGAGACCTCTAATGTTAAACCCAGGGAACCACCAGACACTGTGACAACTTATAGTTAGTAGAATGTCTAAAGTTCATTAAAATGCGACCCTGGACCACAAAACCAGTCAATTTTTTTTAACTTGAGATGTATACATCATATGTAAGCTGGATAAATAAGCTTTCCATTGATGTGTGGTTTGTTAGGATGGGACAATATTTGGTCGAGACACAACTATTGAAAATCTGGAATCTGAGGATGCAAAAAAAATGTAAACATTGAGAAATCTCCTTTAAAGTTGTGCATTTATGTTCACGATTGTGCTGCATTCACTCACAGAAATACATGTTTTATATATTTACGGTAGGACATTTACTAAATATCTTCATGGAACATGATATTAATATCCTTATGATTTTTGGCATAAAAGAAAAATGGATAATTTTGACCCATACAATGTATAGTTGGCTATTGCCACAGATATATCCAGGGTGAGGGTCACAAATGTGTAAAAGCAGAGGCTATGTTATTTCTTTAGAAATATTGCATGGTCAGATATTCATCCAACAAAACATTCCTCATAATGAAATTATCTTCATTTTGAGGACCTTTTTGCAGCAAATATTGATATATGTGATCCGTTTGATATTCATGTTCTTTTAATTTGAGTTTTAGGAAAACCCTTACTCCATTACATTTTCTTTTCTCCCTGTTTCTGTCTACTCTCTGCCTGTCCGTCCACAACTCCTGTCCTCCTCCGTGAACTTTGCAGAGCTGAAGGGCAGCTTGTGTGAGACGCTGGGACAGACTCGTCCCGCTGACCCTCTGCCTGCTTATCATCTCTGCTGGATGTCATTTGCATTCCATTAAAGCTCACTCGTTCTCCCTTTCTCTCGCTCTTTCTGCCGCCAAAGCCTCATCACTCGCATTATGCAGCAGAATCATTTCATACGCCTCTGCATACGCCAGCCGCTCCGAATACGCAGTGCCAAATCAAGCACATGTTTCCGGAGGAAAAGCGGGAGGAAATGCTCTGATTAGCGATTATGTATGATTAGAGCCTGGATTTTGATGCTTTTCAGTAAAAATGTAGAGGGAGCGTCCTTCCTGAACATAAGTGACAGACATTTCAACAAAGAAACACTATAGGCCGGCTGAATATATATCGAATGCAGATGCAAATTAATTATTTGTTGAAAAATACAAACCTGGTTATAATATCAGATGTTAAAGATATAATTCACCCAAAAATTATGGGTTACACTTTATTTTACGGTGTCATTGTTACAGTGTAATTATATATTTAAGTTCTGAGTAATATTAATTAACTACATGTACTTACTATAGGGTTAGGGTTTGGTTGAGGGTTAGTTGCATGTAATTATGCATAATTTACTGTTATTACTAGCTATAGTAAGTACATGTAACATATGTAACAAGGACACTGTAAAATAAAGTGTTACCAAATTCTGTTATCGTCATAACTGACCCTTTTTTTCTTTTCTTAAAAAAAAAAAAATTGAAATCAAAGGGAAAATGTTAAGAATTGGTCGCTCTGGTCACTTTTTCATGCAATTAAAAAAAACGGTATCTAGAGTTTAAGCTTCAAAAAGGATGCAAAGCCACATTATGAATTGAAATTGTATTCCTTGTCTTTTGAAGCCATATGATAGCATCGTGTGAGAAACAGGCTGACATTTGAATATGGTTACACTTTATTTTAAGGTGTCATTGTTACACTGTAATTTTATATTTAAGTTCTGAGTAATATTAAAGGAGAACTCCGGTCAATTTTAACATTGAGCTCAATTTTTAGTAAATTTGGAGTGCTGTCAATACAGAGAACAACGACAAAAATCGGTGTTGCCTACACTGTTTTATCCTATTTTTAAAATTTGCACCCTATTGACTTGAATGGGGCAAGTTTTAAACCTGCTTTTATCCTCTTAACATATTTGATGTGTCATTACAAGTGCCCAGCCATGTTGAGTGATTCCTTCAGAGTGAACACGAGTGAATCTGACTGCAGTAGATGTGAAAGATATGAATAAAAATGATGTTATATCAGCCAGCGCAAATACCTGTATTTAGTTCCTGTTTTCGGTAGAAGTCCAAAGTAGTCGATTGTCGAGTTCACGCGCGTGATCATAGCAACTAAACCTATGCGCGTGAACTCGACAATCGACTACTTTGGACTTCTACCGAAAACAGGAACTAAATACAGGTATGTGCGCTGGCTGATATAACATCATTTTTATTCATATCTTTCACATCTACTGCAGTCAGATTCACTCGTGTTCACTCTGAAGGAATCACTCAACATGGCTGGGCACTTATATGACACATCAAATATGTTAAGAGGATAAAAGCAGGTTTAAAACTTGCCCCATTCAAGTCAATAGGGTGCAAATTTTAAAAATAGGATAAAACAGTGTAGGCAACACCGATTTTTGTCGTTGTTCTCTGTATTGACAGCACTCCAAATTTACTAAAAATTGAGCTCAATGTTAAAATTGACCGGAGTTCTCCTTTAAGCAACTACATGTACTTACTACAGGATTAGGTTTGGTTGAGGGTTAGTTGCATGTAATTATGCATACTTTACTGTTATTACTATGGTAAATACATGTCAATTATGTAACAAGGACACTGTAAAGTAAAGAGTTACCTTGAATATTTATGAGGACGCAAATTGCCAACAACTTTAGGCAATATGTTGGGAATTGTCAGTAATTTGGTGAAATAGTGTGATAGTGTGTAAATGATGTGTTAAGTCTGATGCACACTGACTGAAACAAGATGGGAAAAAATGCATATTCAAAAATGTTTACTTGTATAATGAATCAGTATCACAACAACCGATTGTTTAAGAACAGGGCTGACTGTGTCCTGTCAATCAAAAGGGGCTGAAAAACATGTCAGACTGCAACTCACACTGTGTGTGAAGAAATTGTCTCTTGTGTTGAATTCAGGACTGTCAAAGTAAACGCGACAATAATGCACTGTGTATCATGTATCATGTAATCAGTGTTTCAACCGCAGAAAGATGGTAGTAGGGGAACTTAACATTGCATTTATACCTTTAATATTTCTGTAATATTCATGCCTTTTTTGCCAACTCATCTGCTATGTCATTGGTAACACTTTATTTTGATAGTCCACTTGCTATTAGCTCGATTAGCACCTATTTAAAAAAATGGGCGGTCACAAGTTTCTGTTCATTTTGTTACCCCCGGCCCCAGCCCCTGACGCAAGCGGTTCTTACTTCTAGACCAGCAATGTTTCGGTGCTATGTAATAACCACTTTCCCCGGTTCAGAGCGGGTGCTTTGGGTGTCGAAAGACAAAGAACTGATTTGAAACTAAAGGCTCTGGCTCTGAACCAGCACTCAAACTGCCTTGCTGGAAGAGAGGTACAAGAGAACCCAGCAAACACATTTACGCCGTGGCACCGTCTCTGGCACGTTGCATTTCTGCTTTGGCAACGTCGCTGTCTACGTGCACGCAACATTGTAACAACGTAGAATTGTAAGACGCGACCGGGCTGTAGCAACGTTGTTACGCGAAATTCAGCAACTGAGAGACGACGTTCTGAATTTTTTTTTTTATATGCTGCTAGATATGCCTGTAGATATCCCCATTTAGCATTTTGTTAGGTAATTATATACTGTTTTATCGTTTATTGTTCATCATTATTATTTAACGGGGCTATCCGTAAATTAGCCTAATTATAATCAACACCTGCAAGAGTACACTTTGAAAAGTAAAAATGACAGAAGGTTTCGTTAATTCAACTTTATTAAAACTGCTTATAGCCTAATCAAATTGCACTTCCAAAAGTCATACATTTCTGAAAACAACAAACAAACAAAAAAACAATATACTAATTTATTTTAAGTAACGTTAGGCCTATAATAAATAAAACATAAAAAGCAAAGGCAGATCAGACCATTTAATGACCAAAACCGGGTTCAGTATGGCAGACAGTAGTCGAGCCGGCGATAAAGGCCGGTAACTGGGGAAACATCCACAAATCCAGAGGAGCAAAGAAACGAATGAGACTAAATAGCAGACAAATCAAATGAAAAACGAAACAGTGCGAGTGAGGCTACATTAGTCACATTAGAAATTAAAGTTGTAGGTGTTCTAATAGCTGAGGTAAATTAAACGCAATACTCACGTATCATTGCTCGATGATGAATGAGAACAGAATGAGCCCAACAGGTGGTTGGAATTAAAAGGCTGATTTTCCCGCTTCAGGGCCGTGACGAGTGACGAGTGACGAGTAGCATTATGTAGTCCAGTTGTTGTCCAGACGCCCTCGGCACAACCTTAAGCAATGGCCCTGAACGGTGGTTTAATGTCAACATTGTGACAACGCTGTAACAACCTTCACCACACAACGTAGGCCTAGTTAAAGCAACCTTTTGGCCATGTTGTTAAAACGTTGTTAGAAGGTCAGCTACGTTGTGCCAACGTTCTGTGTTTTCTGGGAATATCCTGTCTTGACTTATAAGGCTTGATTAAAAATCAGAGTAAATAACAACTTGATGCAAACAAACCTTTCATCCATTGAAAGACCAATTGAGTCTGAGGAATGTGTTAATATCATGTTTCTATTTTCAGAATTAGGTGGTTTTTATTTTGTCCCATCCACCCAAACACAATTCGGGTCGATTGGGACAGTTCTTAAAAGCTTTGCTAATTAAGAAAAGGATTAACCTGGCAACAGATAACCATTGTGTGTGTGCTCTGCATGCTCTAAACTGGTGCTTCTCAACTTCTTAATCTGTGCAACCCATGACAGCTACACATTGACCATTTAATGCATTCCTAACTCATCCTGATTAATTGAATCTATTGCAGAGTAGAACTGCACCAGTGAGACAAGAATAGAGATGCAAGAAGACTCCAAAAGGGAGAGCAAATGGAATAAAACAAACATGCAGTTATAAAAAATACAAGAAGTTGATTGCAGGAAGGGGTCCATTGAAGAGCACAAGGAGATTGTGGAGGAAGTGGGAGATGCTACATTTGTGAAAAAAACAACAACAACAAAACAAAATATACGAAGTCTTAAATTGCACACATGTAGGTCAGAGAAATAAAAATGTTCACGTTTGAATGCCCGTGTTTGGGGGGGGGGGGGGGGGGGGGTTGTGTGCGTGTGTGTGTATGTGTGTGTGTGGGGTGGGGGGGTGGTAATGTGGGCTGGCGTTGGCTGCAGTGCCAGGACTGAAGTTTTGCCCCTGACAGTAGCTGTTCTAGTTAGAGCGAGTGGATGTTGCAGTGGAGTTAAAAGTCGAAGGTGACGTAGGCTAATATCAAATGTCCATAATTGTGGTTGTGATTTATTTTTGCTATAGTTGTCTACAGCCATGTTGGTGTGTTAAATTCGAGTCAGTTTTGGACTTCCCATTTTTTTATGTTTGAATTTACATTGTGAAAAACAAGGTTGTGTTCCATATTGTGGTGTTCAGCAATTTTAACATGCGAGTCATTTTTCCCTGTTGCACCTACACAACATTTGAGGGTTCCCCCACCTACCAAATCCCACTTTAACCACTGGTTATCAGCAAACGTTATTATGCCCTACCATAGACTTATATAGCTGAGGTACATTAAAGCAATTCTCTCGTATCCATGCTCGATGAAGAATGAGACGACACAATGACCCCAACGGTGGGTTGAACTGTAAAAGTCTGATTGGCGCTTCAGGGCAGTGACGAGTGCATGAAGTCCAGTGGTTGTCCAGACACTCTCAGCACAGCCTTAAGCAATGGCCCTGAACCATGGCTCAATGTCAACATTGTGACTTCACTACACAACATAGTTATACATTTACTGCATTTGGCAGACACTTTTTTCCAAAGCAACTTGCATTGCATTTCAAAGTACACATTTACATTCTTATCAGTTATTGCCTTCCCTGGGAATCGAACTCATGACCTTGGCGTTGCAAGCACCAACGCACTACTGTATGAGCTATAGTAACCTTATAATATAGTATACCTTATATGCCTTCATACATTCATGTACCTGGAATGGTTTATTTGTTTTGTTTTATTGACAGATCTTCTTTGTGAACTTTTTTGAATGCCTTTTGGATTGGCATTGTGCACTTTTGAGATCTGCCATGCTGGAACTATTCCTCTTCAATATTCACTACTGAGAATATTTTTTGTGTACATTCTGGATTTACTTCGTGGACTTTTGGGATTTACTTTTTGGAACTGTTGTCAAACTCTTTTGGAAGTTTTTGGAGTTTACTTTTTGGATTTATTAAAGATCTGAAAACATTTGCCCAGAACTGTCATCTGGTTTATCTGCATTTGGGTTCAGCTTTTTGACTGTTCATGTTTTCACACTAGTCCTATCCCTGTGTTTCTGACACTTATGAGTGACAACAATATGCATGTTGTGTGCTTCCCTTCTCATACAACACATTCTCCAGCCAGCTGACAAGGCATTCTTCAAAAGCCTGAAGTATCACTGAAGCTGGAGGGCCAGATCTACACCGGAGAGAATAGTGGAAGGACGCCTCAGAGACCAGCTTCTCATAGGCCTGGAAAAATGCAGCAAAGCCACAGAATGCACAAACAGGCTTTAGGGGCAATTGATCTATCTATTAGATCCCATCCACATAGACCAAGCTCTTTTTTTCTCCTATTTTGATACCAGAACGTAATGCAGCACCTGAGGCCTCCAAAACCCCTCATCATCCTCACCCAAGTCCTTCTCCAAGCCTTCATCCAGGTAATAGAGTCCCTTCACACAAGTCATTTCACTCGGCGATCATCTCTGAAACGCCTCTCGGGAATGCAAATGCAGCTCCGATCTTTATGAATGGGGACACATCAAGTTCTCCAAAACTGTTCACCAAGCTTACAATTAAATTTCATATTTGAAATCAACTGTCTTACATTTTTGTTTCTAAACGCTCAAATCATGACAGAAAACAACATTTTTCAGGCTGGATCAAGCGAAGCGCAGTGGAAGCGCGTGTTTGACTGACTGACTTATTTAGAAGGCGGGACTTATTCTGCAATTTTGAGCGTTGCACTTTTCCCCCATTCAAAACAATATGAGTGACGCATCTTGTGTAATTCTACAGTCTTTAGTAATACTTCATCAAGCCCTCTTCCAAACCCTTGTCAAAGCTGTGCAGACCAACTCACACTTAGTCAACTTGGTTGACCGAATTGTTTTTAATTAATTTTGTTTTTAATTTACATTTTTTTTTAGCTTCATTGATATATTTTCAATTACTTTTGGACTTCAAGTCTTCTTTTACCTCAATTATATTTTTTCAATTAAATTTGGGGGAAGATAATTGGATGTGAGCATTTAAACATGCTTAATGAAATTTGGAGTAAGAGAATTCACTGGAATGTATGTATTGTGGTCAGATTTATAAACATTGAGTAATAAAGTTGAACTGAAATAAACATCATGCTGATCAGAAAACAAAATCTTTCATATGAAATGATATAATCCTCCATGTTGTCATGTGTCATTTGTATCACTGCCATTCACAACTCCTCTCTGACAGCAGAGTATGCAACCAAATGCACACTTCGGAGTCTCACAGGAGATAGTCGCCCTGCTACTGTTCACCGATTGCTTTTCAAATACACTGCACTCTTTTTCCACAATACTATTGAGTAGGGAAGTATTCAACATCGGACACAGTGATTGTGTGTCTACATGATGCAGTTTTTAGCAATTAAATGAACTGCTTCTATCAACTTCTCATGCAAATTGGTTGGCAACGGTGTGATAACATTTCCAGTGAATAAAAACTTAAATTCTGCTCTGTACCTCATACAAAAACTAGTATATTACACCAGAGAGGACTGCAGATTTGGAATGGGATTAGCAGATCAAAATATATTGTTTTAATGTTATTAAAACAGTAATTTTCCTACTCATTTCTGTCCATTATGTTTTATACATTTAACCGACTGGTATTTGGTTTAAATCTTCATGTTTTAAAGGCACTGGCCAATAAGGTCATGTGACTATTTCTATTTTCTAGCGTTTAGGGAATCACTGGATGTTGAGAGAAAACACCCCATCTAATACACTTTCCTAATGACTAACATACATTACAACAGAAATGACTGGTGTTGACTTTAACAGCAGCGGAAGTGAATGAGACACTCAAACAGATCTGTCCCTTTTTAACTTTTATTTTTAAAAATGAGTAAGCACACAATTCATATGTTCTGTGAATACCAAAATCCGTGTAAACAGTACATATAACAATTCCATCATAGACCTTGAACTTGATTGTTGAATGACATATCAAAAGTCCTCAGAGAAAGTTTTTTTTTTTTCATCAAGAAATAGTACACAAAAAACTAAAGAAGTGTAAAAATATACATTTATCTGAAAAGTTAACCGGATATTAAAACACACTCAAGTTTACTTGCACAAACTGATGATGTCACGATGGAACAGACCAGACCAAAGATTGCATGCATGTGCACAGGGCTCACAGCGAGTGAATACACACACACACACACACGTGCTCTTCACTGCGATGTACAGTACAGATCCAGTGCAGATTAAACGACTCACGGCTGATGAACTGCATGGGGTATTCGAACACATTTCCACTGCTTCCTAATGACTTGAAGGATGTCAATAACCGGGCTACAATCCCTCAAATACACATGGAAGAACTACACTGCAAAACATTGATCTACTGATAAATATATCAAAATGAGTGTGTGCTTAAAACAAGAACAAATATCTGCCAATGGGTTCAACACAATAATCTTGTTTTCCTTTTGGATTAAGTCGATCTTCTGACCCCACAGGCAGATATTTGTTCTTGTTTTAAGCATAAACACTTCATTTTGCAAAATTTTTCAGTAAACAATACTTAATATTTTATGTATTCTCCAGTAAATGTATCTTGATTTAAGAATGCAGATATTTGAGGAATAAAATCGTTTTTTGTAGTGTACTACTTTGTGACTTTGTACTCTAAACAAAAGCGCTGATTAGTGGCATCTGATCTTTCCATAGCAAATCTATTTATTACTACATTACAAGAACATTTTATTTGAATATCCTCTACATTGTCACCATGTGCTCACCCTTATGTCTAGCCCACGTTTGTGTACGTTAAATAATGGTGCATCAATACCATTTTGTCATTTTTAATCTGAACGTGAACGCAGACTAGATTATCAGTGAATATAGTGAGTTGTCTGGTTGACTTTTATGGTACCTGAAAAGAACCGTCTGAACTGTTTAATATGTGCACTTTTGCGACCCCATTCATGTTGTCCTCACATGCAAACCATCAGACAAAAACACATCACACTATTAAGACTAAATGTTCATGAACTTTAATGAGGGCTTCATGATGAGATGACTCTCTGGATCACCAGACTGAAGAAGAAAAAATCATAGTGATAAACTGTTTGGTCTGTCACCTTCAATCAAACTCAGTTTAATTGGTGTGAAATGGCCAAGAATTCGAGCCGCGTAAGACAGCGTGGAGAATGTGCTCGCTACGTCACGCTCGCCCCGCGAGTCAATGCTAGCTGAAGGACAGCGAATCACAGCGTGTCTGACAACACTGAGCCTCATCTACAAACAATACAGCCAACGTTTGGAGTGGTCATCAATACATCTCCTATCCGTTAGAACAGAACTACGGTAATCTGCACTGAGCCGACGGGCAATGTGTAAAAACATTTCACAGCACATTACACCTCGGCTTCATTCTACACGTACAGAAATGACTAAAGTGACAAAGAGTTACGCAATACCACAGTTTCATCTAGATTTAGATACACTCTTGATACAAATCATGACGTTAAATTGTGATGTGTTACCTGTTTGTGCAAAAAAAGCAACTCTACAAATGTGATAATAGTTTTCTCTCTTTAAAAATAAAGGCAAAGATATTTGTTTCTTCACATTTCTGTTTGTTGTGCCGGTGATGTCCGTGTCTTGGGTTTAGAAATGCGTCTCCTTCTCTGTGATGGTGGAGATCTTGCCATCGGCCCTCATTTTGGCATCAGCATCATTGATAGCGCAAGGACCCTTGGGGGCGACGCGTCCCCTCATTTTCAGATCAGCGCTGGGTGTGGTCAGCTTCTTGATCCTCTGCAAAATTACACCCGCATTATAATAAGCAGTCTGAGAGCAATTACATTTAATCACAGTTGGGTTATCGTCCTCTACTTACAATATACTCAATATACTCTAAGGTTCATTATTGGCATCAGCAGTTCTGTCATAAAAACTCATGGTAATGGTTATGACAATGTTGATATGTTTTGTTGATAGGACTTGAAAACCATCAAACTTCAAACGTTTAAAACTACTAAACTAAAACTTAAGGTAACACTTTACTTGAAGGGGTGTGAATAAGACTGACATGACACCTTTATAATCATGACATGACACATTAATATGAAGGAGGTTTTATGCATGTTTATGAAAACTGCCATTAAGTGTCATTCGCTCAATTATGACATTTATAAATCAAATATTACATTGTTTGAAATGTCTTTGTAATGACAACTTGACATAAACCAATACATTATAACCTGTCAGTGTTTTTGTTATGACAACTTGACATTACCAAGACAACATAACCTGTCATAAATATGTCTGAAAATGATTAATGATCAAACTTAAAAACCCACTTAGCTTATGGGTTAACATTACATTAAACTGTCATGTGATTGGTTTTGACATTGGCTGTCATGAGGCCATTATAACTGTGTCAGGAATATATACAGGTGGAGCTGGGGAAGGTGGAGGGTTTCTGAAAGATGCTACAGCAAACATTGACCAAGTATTTGAAGGTTGGGCAGTGAGCTCATTGGCTACTGATACTGAAGGAACCAATCAGCTGAGCCCTATGGATAACGATGTGATTGAGTTAAGGACCTATCAGCCTGCGCCATCTAGAGTTTCACGACAGAACTTTGTATTTCCATGAAGAACCTTCAACATCCATAAAACTTTTCCATTAGGCAAGGCAAGGCAAGTTTATTTATATAGCACATTTCATACACAATGGTAATTCAAAGTGCTTTACATAGAAGAAATTAAAATAATCAAAAGAAATAAGAATAATTAAAACAGTTTAGAATAAAAAATAAAATAAAATACAGTGCAAACAGTCGGACGCACAGTGGCACAGTGCTCATTCAGTAAATGCAAAGCTAAACAGAAGTGTTTTGAGTCTGGATGTGAATGTGGCTACTGTAGGAGCGCACCTGATCTCTTCTGGAAGCTGGTTCTGGATCCAGCATAATGGCTAAAAGCGGACTCTCCTTGCTTTGAGTGAACCCTTGGTATTTCTAGTTGATGTGATCCTAATGATCTCAGTGATCTGTTGGGTTTATATTCAGTGAGCATATCTGCAATGTATTGAGGTCCTAGGCCATTAAATTATTTATATACCAGTAATAATACTTTAAAATCAATCCTAAATGTGACTGGGAGCCAGTGTAAAGACCTGAGGACTGGTGTTCTGGTTCTGCTCAGGATCCTGGCGGCAGCGTTCTGTACGAGCTGCAACTGTCTTATGGTCTTTTTGGGAAGGCCAGTAAGGAGTCCATTACAATAATCCACCCTGCTGGTGATGAAAGCATGCACAAGTTTTTCTAAGTCCTGACTGGAAACAAAGCATCTAATTCTTGCAATATTTTTCAGATGATAGCATGCTGATTTAGTTATTGATTTGACATGACTACTGAAGCTAAGGTCTGACTCTAGAGACACACCAAGATTCCTGACTTGATTTTTAGTTGTTTGACCTCTAGAGTGAAGGTATGCGTTCACCTTGAGAACTTCATCTTTGTTTCCAAACGCAATGACTTCAGTTTTGTCTTTGTTTAACTGAAGAAAGTTTTGGCACATCCAGCTGTTTACTTCATCAATGCATTGGAACAGGGAGTCAATGGGGCTGTAATCGTTAGGCGATAGGGCTAAGTAGATCTGTGTGTCGTCTGCATAGCTGTGGTAAGAGATTTGGTTCTTTCTCATTATTTGGCTCATTGGGAGCATGTACAGGTTGAATAGGAGTGGCGCAAGAATTGAGCCTTGAGGAACTCCGCATGTCATGGATGTCCACTCAGACTTATGGTCTCCTATACTCACATAATAACCTCTCGCTTCTAAGTATGACCTGAACCATTTTAGGACTATCCCAGAAAGCCCCACCCAGTTTTCCAGCCTGTCAAGAAGTATGTTGTGATCAACAGTGTCAAAAGCAGCACTGAGGTCGAGTAGTACCAACACTGATAATTTGCCTGTATCAGTATTTAAGCGAATATCGTTAATTATCTTTATGAGCGCTGTCTCTGTGCTGTGATGCGATCGGAAACCAGATTGAAAATTGTCAAAGTATCCGTTTGAGCTTAAGAATTTGTTCAGCTGATTGAAAACAACATTATGCAAAAGGTTCCTTGGTTTTTCTAAAATGTTTTTCACACTGAGAATAAAACATGTTCTTTTAAGAACAGATTGCTGAACGTTTCTTTGGGGAAAATGGTTCTTCTATGGCACATGTGTCAATCTGTGCCTTTTGCCAGAACCGAGATGGACAAAACCTCTTTTAGAAATGCCACGGCAATCTTCTCCAGACTGAGATGAAGTTAAAACAAATTGTATATTGTGGTCAATTTAAATATTTATTAAACAATCATCAGAGTAAATTAATGGTGTGTAAATGTTTCTAACCAGATGCATGTTTTTTATTTTTTTTTATTTTTTTTTTATGAATCATTATTTATGTAATGATGTTTGTTTAAGTTTGTGTGTTGTAACTTTGATGTAAAATACTCTATGTAAACTCAGCTGCCTATCTTGGCCAGGACACTCCCGTAAAAGAGATTTTAATCTCAGTGAGTCTTCTTCCTGGTTAAATAAAGGTTTATCTCGGCTCCTGGAGGTCCACTGGTAAAACCAGCTCCTAAACACCTACCTGCAAGTTTCTAGTGCTGCTGAAGACATGGATTAGCTGGTTCAGGTGTGTTTAATTACGGCTGGAGCTGATTATAGGGTATGGCATCGCTGTGAAAACCCATTTTTCAACCTATATTTTTAAGAGTGTAGTAACTAACATCTGTGAGCACAATAACAACGTAAAATTACATCATGCATATGCGTATAACATGTCCAGTCTATAGTGTTTCATCGTCATCTAATGGCCTGGCAGCATAATACGTTTTTAGTCGTTTTCGCGGATCCGTGTGAATGGGGATCGTTATGACAATGGTGTCGTCTGTACGTGGAAAACGTCTTGTGTTATGACTATAACCCATGTTCCCTGAGAAGGGAACGAGACACTGCGTCAATACGACACTTTGGGGAATGCCCCCAGTGTAGCGCGTCTGAAGCATGAATGAAACTATTCCAATCCTGATTGGCGTTGCGTCATGACGTAGAGTTAGCTTAAGCGATGAAGCAAGTCGCTCCCAGGAAGGCGTGGCGAAGGGATGCGGAAAAGACGTCCGCTTTCGGGTGTTTCAGCCTCGCACCTATTGACTTTCTTCTCGAGGGAAGAAAGACGATATGTATTATGAATGTCTCGTATCTCGCGTTCTCGAGGCAACGTGTAGATTACGAGACCGGTATACATATATATATTATCTGGCTTTGAGATCTTTTTATTCAGCCTATCATTCAGACTGTGTTTCACTTGTCTGGTGTTTATGGGTGCATTTCATTCTGATGAATTAAAATGGTGGAATATTATCTGACTTTAGTGTAAAAATATTATAATTCAGCCTACAATTCAGAACATGTTTCACTTGTCTGTTTATTATGGCTGCATTTAATTCATCAAAATTAACGAGTCTTTATTCGAGTCATTTCATTCATTTAAGTGGTTTTAAATGTTATACTTTTAACAGCCAAATTCCCTGAAAAAATCCACGTACGCAATCTTGATCATATTTTGAATTAAGCAATCATTATAATGCCGTCTAAGATAATTTACAGGGAACGTACATATTTAATTTAACTTCCGAGTCTTTGGTTCATTTGTCATGTGACACACATTTGTTCATGAATGACCCATCACTAAATAACTGCACTTGGGTTCTTCAAGCTCGCCTCCAATGGACTCCATTACCATTATAGTAACATCTAATTAATTTAACTTACACTGGGAAGTTGGGGTGTGTAAGTTCCTGATCGTGATGAATGATGGGATACGCTCTGAAGCGCTAGCAGATATTTAGTGTGCATTAAGTGTACTGCGCATTGGTATTTTTAGACCTGGGACAGTCTTGCACACTAATGCATGCACACGCTCTCAAGTGGCTAAAACTGCAGATATGTGTGTATTGGGACAGACCAAGAGCAACAGGCAAGTGAGTTTGGTCAGGGTTTGATTTGAGAAACCCTCCCTTTTGGGAACAAATGCATGTTGCATTGACTTTGACGTCACAGTTTAGGATATTCAGGGTTTGAAACATGTGTCCTGCCTTTAGTTTTGTCATACCATTTTCCTGCTACTCCAGAGTAATGAAATCACATGAAATGTGTGGCTCAGAAAATTGGCCCAAAACAGTTTGTGGTCGTCTAAGCAAAGATGCCAGATTTAGTCCGGATTCAAGCACCAGCTTGAAATGAACTGGAATGTTTCTTCAGGTATTATAGACCTACTTGATTATTATTGTTTCTTTTTTGCGTCAATTTTTTTTTCTTCTTGTTTTAAGAAGAAAATTGGCGAAGGACATCAAGCCGGCCGTACCAACACTCATGCTGGCAGATGTTTGTTCCCTGACAACAAGTTGGATCACATTAGACTGTGGAGAGAGTGAGGGACTGCGTCGTCTACGTTTCACTGAGACGTGGTTAAATCAAAACATTACAGACGCCACAATACAGCTGGAGGGGCTATCGATATACACAGCGGACAGAATAACCTCGCTAGCCGGTGGGCTAAAGGGGAGGTGGTCTGGCTGTGTACGCCAACAAATCGTGCCATGGTGGTTTATACTTTTTGCTCTCCGAAAGTAGAGCTAATGACTGTAAAATGCAGACCCTTCTACATGATAACAGCAGTCATCATAGCGGCTCCCAGACGGCAACATCGTGTCGGCACACGTCTGGGCTGTTTATGACCCACCGAGCGCTAACGTGAAGGAGGCAGTGTCAGGCTCTTCTATAACATCAGTGAGCAGCCGATGAACCATCCTGACACTTGGAGACACAGCTGGAGATTCAACCAGGCAAGTCTATTCTACCCAAATTCTATCAGCACGAATATAGTAACACACTAGATCTAGTGTACACAAACATTAAGGACTCATATAAAGCCCACAAAGCTCATAAATAAAGAGAAGTTAGCCTCAGGAAGCCACATCAGCAATACAAGACTGTTTTGAAACCACACAGTGGGACATTACTGACCTACGGGAATATACCGAATCCATCATTAGTTGTGTCAATAAATGCATAGATGATGTGACAGGGGTCAAGCCCATCAAGAGGCGCACCAATCAGAAACCATGGCTAACTGGAGAAGTCTGTTCACTTTTGAGGGCATTTAAATCTGGGGATACTGCAGCATACAGACTGGCAAGGAATAATCTGTCTCGGGGATCAGGAAGGCTAAGAGTTACGCACGAAAACTAAACCGCAACTTCATGAATGACAGAGACTTAGGGCGGTTGTGGCAGGGTTTCCAGAACATCACTGACAACAGGTGTGTCATGATGACTCTTCCTTTCCAGATGAACTGTAACTTGAGCGGCGTGTTTTCCGAATGCCGTGTCATGTGCGAGACGCTGCAAAACACGCAGGACATGAGCGATGTTAAAAGACGTCCGTCTAGTGCATGTTTACATTATAGACTGTAAAAAAAAATGGTCGTAATGTCCGTGACGTCACCCGCAGTGTTTCTGAAGAGCATTTTTGAAGTCTAAAGTGGGCGGAGCCGGCCGTCGCCATCTTGTAAGCGCGTCACTCCCGGATAAACGAAAATGTGCAGCGAGGCGGATTAGCTGAGGTGACGTAACGCTAGCAGACAAACGGCTAGTAGAGACATCAGCGGCAATCCACAGGTAACTCAAGAGTTAAATTTTTTTTTTCATTAAATTGAATTAAATTTAAAAAAAATACACAAATTAGCTATATAGACCAAAACCACTTTTTGCACCAGACTGTTAACATGTTTTTTTGCTGTAAAGTTGGGCATTTTAACATGCGGGTCTATGGGATTGAGTCTCCTCTGCAGCCGGTCTCTAGTGGCCAGTGGATGAACTGCAGTTTAAGTCTCTTCAGTGTTGGATTCAAGAGAAGAGACCAAAAGGTTGCCGCTTGGTTTACATAGAAAAACAATGGAAAGATGTGGAATGGAAAAAACGCATTCTGTGTGACCGGCCCTTTACTCAGTGTTTAGCTTGTTTCTTGTTTTAAAGCTGTTCAGATATGTTTGTGGAAAATGACTGATTTAGAAAAGGATTTCTGCAGTGTTGTACACTAACCTCATCACACAGCTCTGTGTGTGTTTTTTTGAAGCAGACACAATCAATACGACATGGCACAATGGGGTCACGTCAGGGCATTGCCCGCGTCACGCCCACACTGTGCCATCACGTCTGCGCTTCACTCGCTGTATCTCTACACCGCAGTGCCAGAACTACTTTCATCTTCGGCATGTCACGCACCTCAAGAGATGAGATGTTTGTTTCTCAAGTACAGGCGGAAAAAACTTTCCTCCTCCTATCTAAAATCACTGGCAGAAATATGAGAGGCTGTTTATCAGCAATGTTGAATATATGCCAAATAAACAAACGGAAGAAACCATACTCATAACTGACAGTGTAGCTTGACTTGAACATAATAATAAATAAAGAAAAACAAAGTTAATTTTTTTTAAACCTGGAAATAAACAGATTGCATTTTGAAAATCTGAAAGTGTCTATTTACACCAAATGCAAATAGGCTATTTATACTGACTCCGCCCACTTTTGTCTGATTGAACCAGATAAAATGACGAAAGAAACCTGTCTGATAACAGAGAAGAACGGGTGATGTTAGCTTTTGACGTCAACGACCCAAGTTCAAATTCGCCATTTACTTAACTCACTATTCTCCCTTTTCTCATGGCATATTACCCCGGAGTAGCATTTAATATTTTTTTCAAAAAGTGGTAATAAAATGCGTGACGGGTGTTTAATAGTGGAAGTAAAGTGATTATAGGATGGGTCTGGGGTCGGTGTAGGGCTTTAGGGACAGAGACAAGTAATACTGCTGAAACGTTATGTAAAATTAAGAAAATGTGTTCAGATGTGCTCTATTTCTAGGTGTCATTAAAGCAAAAGACAAATCAAATATCGAGACATTTTCACATTCATGTTAATTTTTCAATGCAACTTAATCTGTTTTTCTGATAACTAACATGCTGTGCAAACTTAAACTATAACATATAACACACACACGCACACGCGCACACACACATACACATAAACACAAATACACTGACCAGGTTCACAATTCAGAATATAAAAAAGGCTTTTACCTCACGGAAAGTTCCTTTCGTTTTCCAGATCTGGACTATGATTCCCACAGGAATGCAAACCATAGAGGACATGGCCATCATCCAGCCGATCCCATAACCCCAGTCCGGATACGTGTACACATTATTATACATTAGTGGTTTGTACTTGATCAAGAAGAACAGAAAGATGCCCTGAAAAGACAATCATAACACCAAGAACTCAGCATTTATCCCTCACACACTGTACATATCTCGACTCGTGGTACATCGGGCTGAACTCACAGCACAGATGCCGGGTGTGAAGTACTTCCAGCACCATTTGATGAAGAAGATGGGCTTGTATCCAATCATGTCCTCGATGTTCGAATAAAACCTGTCGGCACCTGAGGATAAAGATCCATCATTCTGTTATTCACCTAAAATATCTCTCAGACATATGACACTTATATTTAAAGGACAGTAAGATGGCTGTTCTCTCTGCTTGAATACATATTTCAATGATTCATTACATGCACTGTCTGACTCTTGCCAGCAGGTGGCATTACGGTTACAGAAATCTGATAATACTGTAAACATTGACATTAATAATTCAGACTGATGCTGGCACATCATGCATGTCTAATAATGACAGATTCTGATGGATTACAGCGGGTCTTGGTACATCGTGTACAAAATGTGACATTGTCTGATAGAAATATAATGGATTTATTATTTCTATAGACCTTGTTTCTGTGGGAGGCTATTCATAAAGATATGCTACACATCACTGCAAAAAATGATTTTCTTCCTCAGTATTTTTGTCTTGTTTACTGAAGAATTGATCAAAAGGAAGTGAGTGCTAATGGCCAATCGAGCCAGTTGGGTCAGAAAAATAAATTCATTAATATCTGACAGATGTTTCTCACTTATTTCATTTTTTCTCTATTGATATCCTTCTCAAGTAAATGTATTTTGATTTAAGAATGTTTAGATATTTGTACAGAAGAAGAACATTGTTTTGTCAGTGTACTATCCAGGAAATTAAATAGCAGATAACATTTGGAAGTTAAGGAGTAAAAACTGCATTAGAGAAAGATTAGTTGTCGACTAAGTGAGTAAGATGTTCATATTATGAGATGAATATTGTTAATGGAGCAATGTCTTACCATAGATCCAGCCAATGCAGATGGACTCGAAGATGGCCACGAACAGCAGACACATGCCACTGGCTGCATACGCGTCGAAGAGCTGGAACACGTACATGCCCCCCTGACAGAGCACACACAACACAGAGTACAGCGGGGTCGCATGATATGTTAACACACAACCAAATTATGGGATGTTGCAACAAAAACGCTGGATGGAAATGCCAAGATGTGGATAAAAAAATGTATGGCTCAATTGAGGCGGATAAACATTGATGCACATAAACTACGATGAAAACACATTTACCGAATAAATCCCTTGATGCCTCCGCATCAGCTGTGATTGGATAACTGGAGTAACCAGCGGACCAATGGCATCACAGCGTCTCAAATATTGGTTTGGTGTTTCATACCCCGCATCCCAATGTCCATGCTATCCATCCTAAATATCCCAATGTCCATGCTATCCATCCTAAATATATGTGAGATTAGAATAAGTGTGTCCCAAAGCATAGTATGTGGAAAAGAGTGTGCCAGAAGTCCCCGGATGGTCTACAACTTCTGGTGGATTTTCCAAGTGTGGATCCGTGATCCGTATCCATAGACAGTATATAAACTGGACACAGCGACCCCATAGGTTTCAACTGAGAAAAGTGAAGTCCATTAGAAGCATCACTTCCTGATCGCCAGGCGAACTGCGCAGACTCAAACTGAGCTTGACGACGTAGATGTGACGTGTGTCTGACAGCTGTCAGTCTTCTAGTCGCTGTGCCGAGAGAAATCGGAATCATTCCCTTCCGAATCTCGCAGAGACGGAGAGCGTGAGCATTAGCTGTGCATGAGCTAGCAGCGGGAGCAACTTTATCTCTCTCTGTGGGCTTCTCCCTTCACTTTATCAGACTTTATGTCTCCACGTCCCCCGATCGCCCGTGAGCTTCTCCGCCGGTCTATACGGTAATCTCTCTACTGTGTGACAGAGAGTCGCATGGTTATGACGCAATCATTAGCCTATTTTTACAAAAACTGCTTCTACGGGGCCATAACGTAAGATACAAGGTAATGGAGCCTTTTATACATTGTAGTGTTTCTTTAGAAATAAATAATGGACAAATGGAGTCTTTAAACGCCTCAGACGTAAAGTTATCCGTAGTCAAAGTGACGCCAAAATGAATGGGAGTCAATGGAATGCTAACAGCAGGAGATGCTCTGCTAATCAATGGCGGCGCCCGGGGAAGCTTTGGTGACCGGCGGATGGATTATGTATGGCGGATGTGTGCGACCGACAGCGAGAGGTTTAGATAAAGGTTTGATACCTAATAAAAAAATATATTTATTTCATGTTATCTGTGTTATATTTAATCTGCAATAACAATGTGGACTTTTATACAGATCCGTTTGGCCATTCACTTTTAAACGCATCATTCTGCATTAACATGACGAGAGTCTACTGCATTTCTCTCCGATACGGTAGGAAACGAAATGTGGAGGATTTTAACTGGGACAAGATGATTGACAGGTCATTTTACTTGATAATATGTCCCAAAGCGTGTCTCTTTTGCTACACACTCAAAAGTATCTACTTTTACTTCACAAACAGAGTGCATACTTCTAGGGCATAAGCGAATTGAGACGTGTGTGATCAGAATGATTTGGTGTAATTCCCTCAGAAGCGACTCACACACGAGTGTGTTCCCGAACACCAGCAACCGAACGCTAGAGAACACGACAGTGTTTACTGTGTTTCTCTGACGCTCGAGACACACTCGTTTATGATGGAGGGAAGAAGAAACTTTTGCACCTATTTCTTGATTTGTTCTCTTGAACACATGGGATGGAAACGCTGCTTTATTCACTAATGTTTTATGCGATATTCCAATTCTGCCCATATTCGCAACTTTGGATGGAAACACAGCTGGTGACAATATCACAAAACCATGGTTCTGCTCATGTATTTCACAGAGCATTGAGAGCACTACTGCCATATAGAAAATGGCTTTCAAAGCACCTTCATCTCCCTCTCATCCTAGTAACAGAGAATGTCACAGCGGAGAGGCTTCGTTCCACAGTCGGGGGCTTTATTCATGAAACACCGAGTGAAAGCGTTCACCTGACTGCACATTACTGGTGGAGAGCGTCCTCCTGTCTATTTTTACACTCACTCCAGCCATAAACGCAGGCAGACACATGCCCGGTGCCGACAGCAATATGCAAGAACTCGGCCTCTGTCATTACAGGGAAAATCCAGCGCAAATCTGGCTTTTTTACACAATATAAACAGTTTACCAGCATCACGGGGTATAGGTTAACAATTAACTAAATGAACCCAAGCATGTAAAACCAACATGTAAACAGCAAATCTGCTCGTCCTTGACGAACAAGACACCTGGATTTGTCATTATCATGCATTATGCTTATTTTACGAGATTAATTATTGTGTCGAAGCGTGCTTACAACAAATCTATGTTCATCCATCTGTGATGGAAGATTCCCAGCAAGCAATTTTGCATTTAAAAGACGTCTAACAGCGTCCAAACACAGGACTGACGTCTGGCTAAATCAAGGCAAAATTTGGGCTGTCAGTGAAAATTTAATAGACGTCTAAACCATCGCCCAATAATAGACTAGTCATCAATTAGATAACAAAGAAATGAAATGAGTGAAGAAATGAAACCAAACAGCTTGTAATCACTGTTGACTTTGTGTACATGATGGAATATTATACATCCCGCAAGTTATTTAGGCAAAAATGAGACTTCGCAGGGAATGACAGAAAGCACCAGGCTTATATAGAAGATGAGACACAGGTGAAAACAATGGGTGCTAATGAGTCCAGGCAGAGAATTATGGGAGATGTAGTTTGTGAAGGAATGGCAATAGTCTGTTGTGGAAATGACGGCTACTGCTTGCTGGGTTGTGTCGTACTAAATACCAGCACAAATCAAAGGAAATACTTATACCGCTGGGAAGAACAAAGTTATGACTTTACCTCTGTCAACATTATTAGACCCAGGAAGAAGGAGACCACAGACATTCCCAGGATGAGAAGCTCTCTCCGATATCCCACGCGGAAGGTTTTGGGATACATGTCGATGATCGCGGTCACAAGACTCTCCACACACACAAACTACACAGAGGAATTATGATCATTAACTAAAACTAGAACATTTCTCCTCACTACCGTCACTTTTTGAAAAGTGTTTCTGTTATCTTTTTTCATAATAAATGATACTGGTTTCTGCCTTAAATTATTAGTTTAATTTTTAGCTAACTGTGATTTGTAGATTTCTGAAATGCATAACTTAGACAGTTTCCTCTGATAAGAGAACACTCTAAACTGTAATGTGGACTCTTTCTGTAAAGCTGCTTTGAAATTATGTGTATTATGAAAAGTGCTATACAAATAAATGTGAATTGAAAAATTGAATTGTTTTGATATTTTGTATAGGCCTATAATACAGTGACATTCATTAAGTGGGGCGACAGAGTCAAAAAATGTTGGGTTTCTGTAAACAACAACCACAGCAGTTATACTGCAAGAATTAGAAAGAAAAAACTCAAATTAACAATATCAAATATGAAATGTTGTAAATATTAATATTATTACCTTCAAGCAACAAGCTGATAGTGGCAGTAATTTTATTCTCGAGTGAATTATTAAAGGTTAAAAAAGTGTGCATTTGTGACCTGACTGTCGAGTCCGAGGAAGATGAGCATCATGAAGAAGAGGCAGGCCCACAGCGGAGACCAGGGCATCATGGTCACAGCCTTAGGGTACGCTATGAACGCCAGACCAGGACCTGCAACACACGTCACCAGAAAACACTTTCCCCCGGTTTCACAGACAAGGCTTAAGCTAGTCCCAGACTAAGATGCATTATTGAGCTGTTTTAACTGAAAGCAACTTGCACTGACAGATATTAAAATATGTCAGAGGTATTGTTTTGTCTTTTAGGGTGCTTTCACATCTGTTGTTCGGTTCATTTGGTCCGGACCAAGGGCGAAAAATAACACTCTGTAGCATTTTCAGGCGTTTTGGTTCATTTTCACAGCACACTGATTGCTCTGGTCTGAATCAGCTGATGAAACGAACCAAAATGCAGTCACATGACAACATCCACATCAATCGTTGGCCAGATGTGTCTTGAACATATTTCCATAACTTCACTTCGATTGGTCAGAATTAACGTGCGGGGAAATTCCAACTCTTGGAAGTAAACAAAGAGGAGGAAAATCCGACAGACAACACACCGAGAGACGACTGTGTGGGCTGAGTGTATCCCTGGTCATAGTTTATAGTTCTACACCACTTTAGGCAAACAATAACATTTTAATGCAATGTACACGACGAAGGCGCATCGCAAGTCACTTCAGAGACGTGCATTAATGTTGCTAACAGTGACATAAATGCACAGTGCCGCTGACTACGGCAGCTGGTTTAGTCCAAAAATGTGCAGTTCTTTGGCAGTTGGGTCTGTTCGAGGTCGGATCACGTTCTCACCACAAACAAACCGCTCCAGAGTTTGTTTGAAAGCGTACCCAGACCAACCCTTCGAGACCACCACTTCAAGACCACCTCTTCGAGACCACCTCTTCAAGACCACCTCTTCAAGACCACCTCTTCGAGACCACCTCTTCGAGACCACCTCTTCAAGACCACCTCTTCGAGACCACCTCTTCGAGACCACCACTTCAAGACCACCACTTCAAGACACCTCTGAGACCACCTCTTCGAGACCACCTCTTCAAGACCACCTCTTCAAGACCCCCACTTCGAGACCACCTCTTCAAGACCACCTCTTCGAGACCACCTCTTCAAGACCACCTCTTCAAGACCCCCACTTCGAGACCACCTCTTCAAGACCACCTCTTCGAGACCACCTCTTCAAGACCACCACTTCAAGACCACCTCTTCAAGACCACCTCTGAGACCACCTCTTCAAGACCACCTCTGAGACCACCTCTTCGAAACCACCTCTTCAAGACCACCTCTGAGACCACCTCTTCGAGACCACCTCTTCAAGACCCCCCACTTCGAGACCACCTCGTACGCTTGTTTGGTCCGCTTTTGGTGCGCACCCGAGTGTGATCGCTACATTCCCAAACCAACCGCACCGAGGGGGACAACGAACTCTAGTGCGATTCAACCGAACTAAACAAGGCAGGTGTGAAAGCACCCTCAGGTGCATACCAGTACTGTTTTTCTAAGTCCTGGCTTAATCTAAGGCCTGTCTGTGAAACTAGCCTTTCTGATGTTAATTATGCTGAAAGATGGTAAGTTAGTACAAAAGTTGGTCCTATTGATGGGTAAAAACACTGACCTTAACCTTCACGTTCTGTTTGTGTTCTAAGAGAGCATGCATTAGATTGTCAGATTTAAAGCGGTCCTATTATGCTTTTGTGTTTATTGTGTAGTGTTGCTGTTTGATCATGAAAAGCTCCAGTTCTTCTCTATATCAGTGTCAGTGTTTTCTGAACTCCTGAAATGCCTCCATTGTAGTCTTGAGTTTCTTCCGGGAATGAACACGTCACAATATTCCTCATTATAATAAATCATACGCAGAATAAAGGGGCGGGCCTGGTTGAGTTAGTTAGTAGTGTGTTAAACTGGTGGTTATGGTAAGGGGCGGGACATTTTCCAAACACACTCGAAGTGCTCGACCAATCACAACACACTGCTCCAGCCGACCAATCAGAGCACAGTGTGCTTTTCAGAAGGAGGGGGCTTCATAGAGACAGGAAAGTAAACCGGGGTGAGTTTCCCAAAAGCATCGTTAACCAACTATGGTCGCGAGTTCTGTAAGTTATCATCATAGTTCAACGAGTCGGTGTTTCCCAAAACCATCGTTCCAACGAACATTCACAAACAGTTGTGTGTTTGGAGCGACAGATGGTTAGAAGCAGAGTTTCATGTTTTCATGACATGTGGACTCAATAAATCCTTATCTTAAACCAAATAAGCAAGTTAACATTCAGTATAATCTATATCTTTTATTTATAATACATGCAAATGTAATTTACGTCTTTTAGTTTGTCAAGAGATTTAAAGTGTAGTTTCTGAGAGTGCGCTTGTGTGAACGAGCTCTAGTGTAAGAACGAGCCTATGAGTGGTTCAACCAACGTGGTTGAACGACCAATTTGCGACAATACGGTTTCAGGAAACAGTCGTGACTAGCTAGTAGATTTAGTAGTAGAAAGATGATAGTAAAGCAGCGAGTTACGGCAAACACACACCAGAGCGTTACTGACAGACTGGGAAGAGAGGAGCTGCAACAATGGAGAATATGGGGAAATACTCAACATTAAAGCAGGAAAACCTGCCGTAGACCTGATCAACCCTGTTCAAGTAGAACCCAAACCCAACTTTGTAAAAGGGCATAATAGCTCCTCTTTAATTATCTCAATGACGGTCCTGGTGAAATAACGGTGCCATGTGGCTTGGCTCTGGTTTTACAGTACAGAGGCACTGTCCCAGAGCAGCAGGCCAAGAGCAGAGATCACTGTGCCATAACACTAGAGTACTGTGCTATAATATGAGCTCAGAGCTACTGTTCATTATATAATGCCATGAGTGGAGCTCTAGTAAAACCTCATTAAATAAGGTTTATGGGTTATTTTTTTAAAGCATAATGGCTGAACACTTGTTTTTCTATATTGTACAGGAACTGGTTTGGGAACCAATGGTTGTGGTTTAGTGGCTCAACAACTGAATATATGTAAATAAATAGCAAATATCATATTTTTCTTAATAAAATGTTAGAGGATTTCTAAAACCCACTCAAAGTGTGTTTCAGTCACTTAGTCTTGCTCTATTGTAGTAAATAAATAATGCTGAATTGTTGAATAAGTCATACAATAAAAGGCTTTTCTGAGAAAGTGCTTTAAATTGCATGAGTCCGAACACACAAGCCTTAGACATCCAACTGTAGGTTACTGTATATCAAACATAAACTCAACACATACACATTCATTTTCTATATAAATGAGATAAGACTGATTAGAATAAAGTCCAAACGAGAATTTTGCTCACCTGACTCTGCCACTGCCTCGATTGGCACATTCTGTTCATATGCCATGAAGCCCAAGACGGAGAATATGGCAAATCCTGCCACAAAACTTGTGCCACTGTTCAGACAGCACAGCATGAGGCAATCCCTGCACACACACACAGCAAATGCAAAAGTGTTCACCCCCCCTTCTTAAATAGATTTATTCACTGAAGAAGAAACACTCAAACTTATTTTTGTGTAATATGGTAAGTAATTTTGCTTCTCAAGTAAATGTATTTTGATTTAAGAATGTTTAGTTCCCCATCAGACAGTCATGTTCAATGTTACGTCAGAACTGTACTGACGAATTGAAAAAATACTGCGGAAGAACATCGTTTCATTATTGTTGTTGTTGTTGTTTCGTTTGCAGTGGATGTCAGTTTTTTTCAGAACTTGAAGAAAACAGAACACAAAAAGACATGGCAAGGGATGGATGGATGCAAGACCATTTCCAAATCTCCAAACCTGAACGACTGAAGAAGGGAGCAGAGGGAAGCAGCCAGAAAACCAGTGAAGGTAAGACAGAACAGATGTTCTTTACTAGTCACAGCATTATGGTAAAGTTTATGAGAAGGGCTCTACACAATCCCAGCCGAGGAATAAGAGTCTTGTCTAAATCGGGTCATTTTCTAATAAAAAAAAAACGTTTGTATACTTTTTAACCACAAATGCTCGTCTTGCGTTGCAAGGTTGAAAGGTCACGTGTGACGTAGGCGGAAGTACCGACCCAATGTTTACAAAGCGAACGTGCAAAGGACTGAGTCAAATGCCATTTACAAAGAATAAAAAAGATAAAAAAAGGTTAAACAATGATGTCAGACGATTTTGAAGTTGGAGGAGAAAATGAGATGGAGTTTTTCGCTCTACTCTACACTTTCTGCCTATGTCACGCCTGACCTTTCCAACGTAATTACGTAATGCATGAAATCGTGGACCTACAAGATGACTATTTGTGGTTAAAAAGTACATAAATGTAACCGATGGTTTGTCTAGATAAGACTCTTATTCCTCGGCTGGAATCGTGTCGAGACTTAGAAGCTGAAACTCACATCTGGACCTTCGACCCGTTGGACCCCATTGAAAAAAAATTTCCTCAAAAAGCTTAATTTCTTTTTGACTGAAGAAGGAAAGACATGAACATCTTGGATGACGTGGGGGTGAGTAAATTATCAGGAAATTTGGTTCCACTTTATTTCGATAGTCCGCTTTAGACATTCTACTAACTATAAGTAACTTTGCAACTACATGTCAACTAACTTTAGAGTATTAGTAGACAGTTAGCTTAGGGTTAGGTGTTGAGTTTCGGGTTAGGATAATAAGTTGACTTGTAGTTGCCAAGTTTATTATTTAATATTTAATTATAGTCAGTAGAATATCTGTTGGGGGAGCATCAAAATAAAGTGTTAACCGGTATTAAGCAGACAGTCTACTAATACTCGAATGACAATTAGTTGGCATGTAGTTGCAAAGTTACTGATAGTTAGTAGAATGTCTAAAGTGAACTATCGAAATAAAGTGTTACCAGAAATTTTAATTCTGAGGTGAACAACTTCTTTAAATGTGTCATATCTCCGCAACCGGGATGTGTGGGATGAAGGTTTCTATGGTCTGATGAGAGCCAAGTTGATCAAGTCCAGATCTCAGGGCAATTATTAGAGGACAAGTAAAAGATCTCCATACTGTATAACCTGAGTGAGCTTGAGCAGTTTTGCAGAGAGAATGTAGGATGATAGTAACCAGAGCAAGGCTGATCGATACACAACAGATGATACGGTCTAAACAGAGAGTGTGTTTAGACAAAGCAAACACACTGACTTGCGGACTCTCACCTGTAGCAGTTGTTGTTGTAGCTGTTGTAGCTGCCGAGAGCCGTCAAACAACCCAGACATATAGCATACGAGAAGAAGATCTGAGTGCCTGCGTCCACCCACACCTGTGTAAATTACAGATCAATTACACCACCATAACTCCTCTTATTCATCATGATACTGGCACTGAAACAAGATCCTAAGACACATGCTATAGTGTCATGTATTCTGAATGAGAACATGTGTTCAGTTAATTGACTTTGAAGTTCATTAAGTAAGGGATAATTGTACATCCAGCCGGTTGTTATCTCAGAATAAACCCCGACAGGGTGATGCATCAGCCTATTCTGAGA
>JARPMJ010009132.1:0-25000 GCA_033366665.1 Phoxinus dragarum | reverse complement strand
GTAGCACTTATTACAGCTGGTGGCTTTAATTTCTACTGATAAAAAAACAACAACAGTGTATATGAGTGATATATGTATGCAAATGTAGCGGTATATAAGCGATGATATGCATAGATTACAGCAGCTCGTCTCGGTTGGTTTTGCATGAGAACACAGACTGAGCAGAAAAACAACAAACACACACACAACTCTACACAGCAAACTAGAAAAAGTGTGACTTCATAAAACTCACACCCACTCTATAACACACACACAAACAAACAAACACACACGCACACACAAACACACACTCACACACTCTATAACACAAACACACGCACACACACACTCACCCACTCTATTACATGAACACGCGCACACACACACTCACACAAACACACTCACACACTCTATAACACAAACACACACACACACACACACACACTCTATAACATAAACACGCGCACACACACACTCACACAAACACTCACACACACACACACACACTCACCCACTCTATAACACAAACACACACACTCACCCACTCTATAACACAAACACGCGCACACACTCACCCACTCTATAACACAAACACACACACTCAGCCACTCTATAACACAAACACACACACTCACCCACTCTATAACACAAACACACACACTCAGCCACTCTATAACACAAACACACACACTCAGCCACTCTATAACACAAACACACACACTCAGCCACTCTATAACACAAACACACACACTCAGCCACTCTATAACACAAACACACACACTCACCCACTCTATAACACAAACACACACACTCACACACTCTATAACACAAACACACGCACACACACACTCACCCACTCTATTACATAAACACACACACTCACACAAACACACTCACACACTCTATAACACAAACACACACACACACACTCTATAACATAAACACGCGCACACACACACTCACACAAACACTCACACACACACACTCAGCCACTCTATAACACAAACACACACACTCAGCCACTCTATAACACAAACACACACACTCAGCCACTCTATAACACAAACACACACACTCACCCACTCTATAACACAAACACACACACTCACCCACTCTATAACACAAACACGCGCACACACTCACACAAACACACACACTCAGCCACTCTATAACACAAACACACACACTCAGCCACTCTATAACACAAACACACACACTCACCCACTCTATAACACAAACACACACACTCACCCACTCTATAACACAAACACGCGCACACACTCACACAAACACACACACTCAGCCACTCTATAACACAAACACACACACTCACCCACTCTATAACACAAACACGCGCACACACTCACACAAACACACACACTCAGCCACTCTATAACACAAACACACACACTCAGCCACTCTATAACACAAACACACACACTCAGCCACTCTATAACACAAACACACACACTCACACTCACACACTCTATAACACAAACACACACACACACACACACACTCACCCACTCTATAACATAAACACGAGCGCACACACACACACACTCACACAAACACTCACTCACACACACACACACACACACACACACACACACACCCACTCTATAACACAAACACACACACTCACCCACTCTATAACACAAACACGCGCACACACTCACACAAACACAAACACACACACACAGCCATAACACAAACACACACACTCACCCACTCATAACACAAACACGCGCACACACTCACACAAACACACACACTCAGCCACTCTATAACACAAACACACACACACTCACCCACTCTATAACAAAAACACGCGCACACACACATACACTCACCCACTCTATAACACAAACACACACACACACACACACAAACAAACAAACAAACACACACAATCACAAAAACACACACATTCACACTCTATAACACACACACACACACACTCACCCACTCTATAACACAAACGCACGCACACACACACACACACACACACACACACACAATAACATAAACACGCGCGCACGCGCACACACTCACACAAACACTCACCCACCCACTCTATAACACAAACACGCGCACTTGCGCACACACACACACACACACACTCACACTCACACACACATTCACACTCACACAAACACACACACACACACACACCTCTGCAAACAGCCAAATTCCTAGTAACTGGATCCATGTAGAAACATGTCTGACTGAGCTTCAGCGAATCAAGTGCACTAAACTAACAATGAGAAAACAAGTCTGAAAAAATACTTTAGGCGTTATAATCTCGTTCATCAGTAACTTTAGACAGTTACCGCGGTAACCACACAGAGCTGGTGTACTGTACCTGTCCACAGGTGAGCAGATGATACTCCTGGAGCTCGGATCCATCCAGCGCCTGTGTGAAGATCCACTGCAGGAGAGAGACCAGCAGCACAGCACACACACCCATGGCACACACACACACACACACACACACACACACACACACACACACACACACACACACACACACACTCTCTCTGGACCCCTGTCTGGATTCACTCTGAAACTCAACAACTGCCACTCATCGAGTCGCAAGAGTCTGACAGCGCAGGCAGGAACCCGGTGTTGAGTTCATTCATACTGAGAGAGAGAGAGAGAGAGAGAGAGAGAGAGAGGAGAGAGAGAGAGAGAGAGAGAGAGAGAGAGAGAGAGAGAGAGAGAGAGAGAGAGAGAGAGAGAGAGAGAGAGTTTATGGTTCTAATCATCTTTTTAAAAAACCTTCTGATCTATGGCTTCAGGTAAATATTAATTTGTATCATCAATTTAGCATCAGAATACTGGAGTTTACAGGATGAATACAATTATGTAACTAATATTACTGAAATATAATAACATAAATATGTAGGCTATATACAAACCTGATATTGAATATAAACGAAGCTGTGTGTACTTACACAGCTAACAAACATATATCATGAGAACGTTTTAATTAACTTGGATGTTCTCTTTGCTTTCAAAACGTCCAGCTTTTTAAAAAATGTTTCTTTTTCCCTTGTTCTGCGAACATTAAAGGATCATGAACGTTCCATTTATCATTCTTCACACATTATGGGAATGTTACTTTTGAATGTTTCCTGAACGTTCCGAAACAAACGGTTACATTTCAAACGAATGTCCAACTAAAGCGTTTGAGGAAAATAAATCTTTCAACGATAAATAATGTTTTAAATTAAAGATACATTTGACAACGATAACGTTCTATCAACGTTTCCTGTTAGCGGCATCATAATGTTTCCTGACAGAATTTCCCCATTAAATCGTGAAAAGAGAGATAAATCTCCTCATATATATATATATTCAATGAAACACTGAATGTCTGCATTTGCGTGATTCACACGAGCTGTACATTAGTGAGTGGATATGGAGGTTTACCTGAAGGTGAAGTGGGTTCCAGCGGTTCAGGAGCGAGTGTCAGGAACGGAACAGGACAGCTGTTTTACCGGGAACTACTCGGAATAACAAATATCCTCCCACACACACACACACACACACACACACACTCCACCCAAAGCCTGCTCCTCAGATCAGCACACACACCTCACTTTCATCTTCATTACTGCGATGTAATGACCAGGAAATGCCATAAAACACTCGCTAATAACCAACTATAACCAACTATAGCCTAATTTAACAGTTAATAAAACATTTGATTACAGTCGCTAGGACACATTTCGCAGGTCACTTGTTCTTCCCTCTTCACACAGTGAGCACAACAGAAGTGTGTGTGGGATAAACTGTGGATCATTTATCTTTGCTTTGGCACAAAATGCATTCAATGATCAAATTACAGTAATTATTTTCTCACTTCGACACAACAACCGCCACAACTCTGTGTGTGTACAGACCGATCTGCACACGCTCACACACTGATCTCAGAACTGCTAAACTTACCCATACGGACATGTAATATATGACATATATGTCCCTATATCACAGTGACGCCGTCAAATATGCTAAATATAAGACAATATATTGCTATCACATATATACATATCTCTACATGTTGATATAGGTTTTAAACATATATAAATTAGCCATATTAAATGAGTATATTGACATATTAATATGATGTATATGATTATTATTTATATAATACTGTATGTTTTGACCATATATGTCACCGATATGTTTAATTTATATTTGCCAAACTATTTACTATTTAACTATTTATTTCAAGTCTACAGATCAAGTCTACATTTCCACATTTCATTTCCATTTCTATCTCATTATCGAATCTTTTATAAATAATATGTATTTTTTATTATTATTTTACCTCTTCTTGACCAGCTCATAAAAACAAAACAAATACTACACAAATTCTGTTTGAAAACTGATCATTATATATGTGACATGTTTATAAAAAACACTATTATACGTACATAAAATATATGGGCTGGTTTTATATGTCAATTGTTCCATTTTCTAAATAGGTTTTATATATGGGCATATATATTTTATATATGTGGATATATTTAATATATGTATATTTCATATGTGTACATATATTACATTTCCGTATGGGTAAGGTCAAAACAATAACATAATACAAAACTGAATACGACAGCATTTTGCCACATTTCTACAGTAATATTGTAATGAAATATATTTTGAATCTAAAAATGTAATAGTATAAAAACAATTGGACCAATCACAGCTGATCCTGTCTCTGTATCGGTGGATGGTGTGTGTAGACACGTGTGTATTTTGGAATTACTCAGTGCAAAAAAAAAAGAAAAAAGAAAGTAATTCCAGTCACATATATTGCAGTGAACTCTAAACATTTAAAGAAAGCATTTACAGAGGAACACATTGTAAAGCTCCTGTTGTTAGTGTTTTTAGGTCATTGTTTTGTGGGTGATAAAGAGTGTGTGTTGGCTGTCAACCTGTGCTAGTGTTCTGGAAGAGTGTGTTGATCTGAGTCATGTATGAAGTGATCTGGTGGTTTTAGCCTAAAATAACTTTTTAAAGAATCTTTTCAGTAATTACAAGAACCATTTTAACCATCTCAGAACCTTTGTCCATTATAAGAACCTTTACGTTTAAAAGTTCTTCATGGAACCATCAAAAATAAAGAACTTTTCATTTCGATGTTTTAAAATATCGAACTGCTATAGGATTGAGAATCAAAAATCAACTCAAATTCTGGAATCGGATCCATAAGGCCAGGAATCGGACACTTGTTATAAAAGTTTCAAGATGAATTCATTTCACATTTTATGCTATGTTTACACGGAAACGATCTGAAGAGAAAACGCAAAAGTGGCGTTGCGTTATCACTTTTTATTCTGCGTTTAGACGAGCGTTATGGGGGGAAATCTGCATATGGTGACACAAAAGTGTGTGAGATTGTTTAAGATCTCCACTCTGGAGGGTGGTTTCACTTTTTCGCGTTTTTAAGCCCCAAAAACGCCGTCGCCGTGTAAACGAAAGGCACATCCGATAAAATATTTGTACGTTTTCACTTACGATGGGGAAATTTTAATTTGGGCTTTTCTCTGCATGCTTTTGGAGACAGTGTCTATAGACCTGCATTATATGACTGACAGACAAGAACGGTTTGACCTAAAAATATCAACATTGAAACTACTGCGGAGACAAAGACACCGACATCTTGGATGCACTTCAGGTAAGATAAAACATACCAACATTTAATTTCAAAGTGAACTATCCCTTTAAGGTAATACACACAAATTTAATCAAATATACATATTTAAGAAAAATGTGTAAAGAAAATAATATTTCCTATTATCAAGGAATCATATACAAAATAACTTTTGTACTTGTAATGTAGGATACGGTGTAGTGTTATTTAACATTTGATTTCAGTTTCTGCACCTGAATATCTGAAAATCTCAAAACACACATCTTTTTGTTGTATTTATTTGCATTTATTAATTAAGTCCATTGAGTGTTTACTTTTAAGTGTTCTTTCGCCTGTAGATTTCTGTTCATGGTGTTCAGCTGCGATGAAATGCTTTGCAAAAATACTTCTTTTTTTTAACTTATTGAAATCAAAACTAGGAATCTCTATAAGAATGGGATTCGATAAGCAGAATCAGAATTGGAATCGCTCAGATTAAAACGATTCCCAGCTCTATATAACAGCAGTTTGCAGATTAACTGTAAAATGCTTTACCATGTCGATGTTCAGAATCATAATACATTCAAGATATTTTAGTCTCACAGCACAGGTTAGGTTATTTAAAGAGTGATTTGTGTATTTGGGATTCACCGTCACTCCTTGAACAGGCTTTGCGCAGAATGACCTTTAAAACGATTGAACATATAATCACACACACACACAAACACACACACACACACACAGTATTCCGACTGTTAGAACACGCATGCGGAGGAAGATCATGTTGTGTGTGTCCTGTGCTTTGCATGTGCGTGTCACACACTGAGTTAGTTAATGCAAATATAGCAAGTAAACCCGAAGCTGCCGAGATATATTTGAGCTCAAATGAACTGAAAATGAACTCTGCAGTGTTTGTGTTGTTCAAGGACTCGTGTGTCTGCATGAAGGAACATTAACGCCTGCACCTGAAACTACACGAGCACACACACTGTTTGCTGTAGTTCACATCAGTGTTTGCGATCCTCCTCCTCTTCCAGATCAATGCCTTGTTTGACTCTGTAGACTACAGAAGTGCAGCGGGCTGGAAATGGTATGTTGAGATCTGGAGATAGTAGATTTGACGTCAAACTATGCGTTTGTTTACTTCAACTTCAACAGTTACATCTACATGCATCATGTCTGATTACCGGCAACACCGTATTCTGTGTCCCTGTCCCTATAGTAGTTACTACACTCTAAAAAATGCTAGGTGGTTTTTTAACCCAATTTTTGGTCAAATATGGACAAACCCAGCCATTGGGTTACATTTTTAAAGTGCATTTTTGAACCAAGGTTTGGGTTTGTCCATATTTGACCCAAAATTGGGTTGCAGTTTTTGACAATCACTTTGTTACTATTTTCAAAACCTTGGTGTCATTTTTCACAACTCTACACAAAACTCACAACGGTTATCACTTGTAACACAGGCTGTCTAATGTTCAAAACATTGCATTGTGCGTTCACATCTTTGGCCCTGTCCCAAACGGCACACGCCGGACTCGTGGACTTCCTCAGAGGCCACACTTCGGTGACGTCCTGTAGTGCAGACCTGTAGGAGGATCTTTGTTGACATCTTTGTACGCATGTGCGAGTGGTTGTGTGGCAACAAAACAAACAGTATGGCGGGCTGTAAAGACGCGACGAGCACTTTCAAGAGAGTTAGCGGGCGAAATCCACAATATATAAGCACTTTAACATCTGAAGACTGGAGGAGGTTTGGAGAGAAGCTCAAAATTTGTATTGGTGACAAAATCAAAGTTATTCAAAGCCCATATGAGATCTGGGATGACAAAAAGCGTTGGTCCGACTCGCCCGTGTCTTGGCCACCAATCTGCTGGGGAGACATTTATTCTTATTGAATAGAAACTCCTGGACCCTTCACTCATGAAAGATTAAAGGCTTTCAAAAGTCTGGAGGCCTATGATTATTTTGTTTCTCGAAAAGTTGGGCCGATTTTTTCTGCCAAACAGAAAGCAGTGATCGTGCTAAAAGACACTGAATCAGAACGCGAAAACATATGACTCGGTTGATTTGACTCAGTTTTATTTTCTTTTTTTATTCAATCTTCTATAAATACATTTACTAAGATTAACCATGAACAAATGAGCCTCACAAACTCGATCAGAAGCTGCAGGAACTTCTTCGGAGCGTCCAGGTTCAATCGCCTAATTGCACACAACCACTTCATTTCTTTCGTTTTTCGCGATCCTTTTCGGATGGAATTCGGAAAAACTTTTTATCAGGCCCCCAACGAGCCGTACAATCGACCACACAGCAAGAGTAAACCATCCTCTTGTCTAAATCCTCCTCCAAACGTGCAAAACAATCAAATTACAGGTATCTAGCGGTGTTTCCTGCCACACGATTCCCATGATGCAACGCGACAAACATAAACAATGACGTCACAAAAGATCCGCCTGTAGGGCCCGTGGCGCGAGTGCACGAGGACGCACTGAGAGGTATTTTTGGGACAGACTCGATCGGCACGCTGGAAATAGGAAGACGTTCCGGTTGTTGTTTAAATATTATATTTCTACATTTGCATATGACTCAGTAAAGCCCTGACATTCGATCTATTTATTTAATGAATCATAATGCGATCGTAGCCTATTATTCAGCAAGCTATTTATCTTTAAATATATATATATTTTTATATGTATGTTTGAGACATCAACCACTGGTTGATGACCATAAAGTTTGTATAAACTGTAGGTAACAACTGGTCAAATGTACACCTAGGTCATACAAACCATAATGATATTTACACTATATTTTCTTCTCAGCAATGTTAACAATTGTCCATTAGCGAAAGCTCCTCCCATCTGTTGTCTGGTTGGCCTGACGCAAGGATTCCTGGGCAGTTAAAGTGTGTGAAGCCTGCATACAGACCGCTTCAAGGGTGCAGAGGGGGCGCTGCTGAGCACACTTCAGAGCGGTAACATGATGATTGGGACGGCCTACACACTCGGAGACTCCGCGAGCACGCGCAATTTAAGTCCACGAGACCGAAAGTCCACATGAAGTGCGCCATTTGGGACAGGGCCTTTAAAGAAATCTTGCACCTGCACAATCATTGGTTCAAAAAAACTAATTTACTGTGAATTGAAACATAACTATAGATCACCCACACACAAGCAACCGATAGTTTCACTGTGTCATTGTTCGTACAATCATTAAATATTATAGAACAAAAATAGGTGATACAGGTTTCATTATGGTACTACATGTACAGTAAATAAATCGAAAAATTAATTTTTTTGCCCAGCCCGACTAATAAGTAATAAGTACACTGTAAGGACACCTTCAAATAAAGTGTAACCAAAAAATCTATTTGTAATCTTTCATGCAAACTTAATAACTTGCAGCTGGTTTATTAACCTCTTCTCCAACCAACAATTTTTCACCAGAAACAATCCCTGATTTTTTTTCCACATTGAATATCAACTAGAGAACTAAACTGGGTTGCAAACGTCGCTTCATGTTGGCTTTAACACTGAATATGATTTTCAAGAAAAATAAATGATTCTGTGACAAATAGACCCTGTTTCAAAAGGGTAATGTTTCAGGGTTATAGCCTATAGGTAACAATAATAATAGCCTATATTGAGCCCC
Source organism: Phoxinus dragarum (assembly GCA_033366665.1). Taxonomy (NCBI): domain Eukaryota; kingdom Metazoa; phylum Chordata; class Actinopteri; order Cypriniformes; family Leuciscidae; genus Phoxinus; species Phoxinus dragarum. The sequence continues at coordinate 15,726 of JARPMJ010009132.1, read as the reverse complement.
TGTCCATTTAATCGCTAATGGTAAAGTGCCCATTCGGTCGTATTGCGTTGTCCCCCGGAACGAGAAGGGGGGAATCTCCTCAACCGCCACCAATGTGCAGTGAATCTTATTCAAGCTATGTATTTTTATTTCAGCTAGTTGCCAAGGCAACATTTCTTATTTAGTTTAACTTGATGTTCTAAAATAGATCAGCTGATCATTTTTGTTCATGGCTTTCTTTACAACAAATGATGTGTTTTGATCAACACTGTTACAAAGACCACAAACTCACATAAAACGCCAAGAGTCAAACTGCCCAACTCTAGGAAACGCTCATCACCAAAATGGTGACCAAACATTTTCAATAAAAACTCTACATCTTATTCTTAATAAGGACTTCTGTTTCCAAGACACATTTTTTTGAATTGGCTCAACTACTAAAGATTTGTTACAGAATAGATGCATCTTTCCAGAAAACAAATAATGTCAAGTTGACTCAACTAAACGTTGTTTTGTGTCACAGACCACTTATTTTCAGTTCGTATAACTGTTATTTACAAAAGTGAACAAGAAAAAGCAAGCGGGAAATTAGTACTATTTTTTTTTTTTTTTTTTGGTACAATATTTTTTTTGTTGAACCAACACAACAAAATCAGTCAATTCAACTTTTTTCAAGTTGTGTTTTTTACAGTGTGCCCTCGTGATCTTCCTCTGAGACGTCGCTGTGATGGGCAAATGGGGCTCACTTCAGTCTTGAGGACTTCTGACAGCTGCCGAAGAGCACATGAAGTGTGTCATATGGATACGGGAGCGGCCATAATGCATAAAAGAGTTGTTACACACGTTTCACTCCATTGACTCCCATTCGGACCGGAAACGCAAGTTTTGGGAATGCACGGTTGCAACATGAGTTCTTGAGACAGTCGAGCTTGCTTTAATAAAGTGATCTAAACATGAAAGACAGTGACTCACTACGTTTACATGCAGCCAATAACCCGTTCAAAACCGGAATATTAGCAATAACCCGGTCGCGCACGGCCATGTAAACGTTTTTAAAAACCTGGATATTATACCTGGGGTACCCCTTTTCTAACCCGAATATTTGGTCTTGTAAACGACTGATCAAATCAAAAAACGACTGGCGACTGATTACACATTCCATGTACAGGAGTAACTCTCTCTGCTCACGCATGTAAACGGGTTATCCCGAATGTTTCAGAAACCCGAATAGCGACCTTAACCCGACCATAACCCGAATTTTAACAGCTTGTAAACGTAGTCAGCTTTCATTGAAAAAGTTGTTAAATGTAGTCGAACATTTTATCCCTTAAAAACTCATCTTTAATCACCAAAATTACTTATTTAAAAGTTTTGTTCTTGATTTTTTTTTAATTCATGCCTTAAAATAGCTTGAATGTAACTCGACACCGTTGTATGCAAATGAGCCCCGCCTCCACTCACTCACTCACTCACTCAGAGATCCACTGGTTGACGATCACACGTTGATCTGATTGGTCAAGGTAGTGTGTGACGTCAGAAACACCAGCGATTTCAAACCGTGTTTTTGAGACTGTCTTTGGTTCACTGCAGTTTTAAGCAGAAAATACTCAGCAATGCTGTCCACTTATGAACTTACACACGTGTGTGTTAAAGCAGATTAATAACACCACATACACACATACACTACAGTAAGCTGGATTTACACCACAGGGCGACTGTACATCTTGATGGGGTGACTTTCATACTGTTGTTTTCTGTTCATTTCTCAATGTTTTTTAAACAAAGTTGGGAATTTACTTTGATTAAAAAGGACTTAATATGTTTGTTTCAAATCTGAATGAGTGGATGCACACCATCTCCTGTCTTTACCCGCATATCTGGGGAAGCAAATCCACTCGCCAATTTTCATTTGCATATTAAAAACACCACATAGACACATAACATTAAAAGCTGGATTTTCACCACAGGGAAACGTAACTGTAAGTGAGTGGTCAAATAGTCTACTATTGAAACATCTCAACGATACAGAGTTAATAAACAGGACTGAAGACTAAACATGTACATGTAGAGTTTTTCTGTTTATGTTTTGTTAGGTATTTTTTCCCCTCAACTTTTGCCAACTTCCATAAAACGTCAAAGAAAAAGAAGACCCCCAGAAACACAAAGTCATGCTAAACTTCAGGAGATCGATGAGAAACATTTTTTTCCTGTGTTTTTATTGCTCTTAGGGCATGAAAAATAAGATTAGATATATATTTTTTTAATTTACACATTTTTCAAAGAGATTTTCAGATGTCCACTTGAGTGCGTTTATGGTTTAAACTGAAGAGATACTGTATTAAACATAATACAATAATCAAACAGATATAGTGTGTGTATTTAACAAATCAATCAACAAAATTATATAAAATCATGTGAAAACTATAAAATATATACAAAAAATATAAATGCGAAATATTGCAAAGGCAATTGAACTTCAGTTGAACTTCGCGTGTCTGTGATCTCAGAACATGAGGACGTGATTCCATCAGACATTTCTACAGCCTGTCGAGGGACGACTGTGGAAACCACATGATTTCTCCAGTGTGCAGAGGTGGACAGGAACAAAGTACATTTACTTGAGTACTTAAGTACACTTTTGGAGAGTCTGTACTTTACTTGAGTATTATTTTTTCTGGAAACTTTTACTTTAACTCCACTACATTTCTGTCGAGGTCCTTCAGTAGAGAGTAGTAACGTCAGGGATGATTTGGTTGTAAATGAAAGTCTGGTTGACTCCAGAACTCGACTGATGTTGGTTTCTGACGTCAACATGATTTTCAACCACAATTCAGCGTCTGTCCAACGCTGGAGATTAACGTCAATCTGACATTGGATTCTGACATCAACATGATTTTAATTTTCAACGTTGGGTTTGGTCTTCTAAATGCGAATTTTGTCATTGTTTTGAGCACACTAGCTTATAGATAACAGTACGGCGAACATATTCATACTAAAAGCCAAACAAATGGGAACAGCCATTTGTGTGTCCGAAACCATTGTGGACGTTATTGAGTGACTTATTCAATCCCACTACAGGAACTGTGTTCTAGAAATAAATGTGATATTGATATGAGGGTATAAGCAGAGATTCAGAGGCATAAGGGACTGTAAATTGGTTATTACATGCAACAATGCAACAATAATAAAACAATGAATTGACAGTTACTTTTATACTTAAGTACTTTTAAAAATGAGTACTTCTGTACTTTTACTTAAGTAAACATCGGTCTTTACAACTTTTAGCCTACTTGTAACAGAGTAATATTTGACCAGTAGTATCTGTACTTTCACTCGAGTAAGGAAGTTGTGTACTTTGTCCACCTCTGTGTGTACCGGAGTATGTCCACTGGAGCTGAGCAGGGCTGAGTCTGGTCAGTGTCTGGATGGGAGACTCCGGGGATAACCAGGTTGCTGCTGGTAGAGGTGTTCGTGAGGCCAGCAGGTGTACAATGGTGTGTGATGTACACCATTTTAACTTTAAAGTGATCAAAATAATCCAAAAATGTTTAAAATTACAGAAATACAACACATAGCCTATGGTAATGACACATAATAAGTGTACATGCACAACACAAAGAATAAAGAGTAGATTTACTTCCTGTTCTGCACATCAGTCTTGCAGCTTGAAATCCACGTGCTCCACTATTATTAGGTTATTACCATGGCTACCAAATAAACATTTGATGAAAAAACAGTAGGAAAGTGCCTTTATGCAGAGCGTGTTGGTAATGACGGACAGGTAGAAATTAAGCAAAATAAAGTACAAAATGCATGTGCTTAAAATCTGTGCATGTTTTTATTAGTTCAGGTAACATTTCATTCATATGCATTTTTTTAAAATTAATTAACAACACCAAAACACAGATATTATACCACAAAACACCAATAAAATGTGTTAAAATCATTAGTAAGAGCAGCCACAAAAAAAAGTCTAGACTTGTTTTTGTTTATACTAATTAGTGATGCTAAAATGTATTAGATTGAATTAGTTTTTAATAGAATTACACCCTGTGGACAGAAATAGGCCCGAATTCTGGGAAATACCCATAAATTAAATGAATTATTATTATGATTATTAGGCTATATGGTGGTGATTGAGGAGAGACCCCGACATCATTGTAAAGCGCTTTGGGTGTACAGAAGTAAATATGAACGCTATATAAATGCCTCATTCATTCATATGTTGAATTTATGTTAATAAAAAAGGCGCTGCTGACCGTTTCGCGAGCTCATCTAGTAGTGACCGCAGCTTATAATGAAATGTTCGTTATGTTTGCAAATTCTACAAATAGTAACTGAGGAAAATATTTAAAATTGTGGGGATCAAATCGATGACTGAAAATCCGGATTAAAGCGCACTTACTCCCATTGGTGTGTTCCCATGTTGTTGACTTCCCTCAAAAGTCTGTCAGCAGTTGTCCAAACATAACATGTTAATCGAGAGGTTTGTATGGCAAGCCGTTTTAGCATTTAAACCTTTGTCCTGACTATCTATAAATATATTTAAAGCTAGTAACAATTGTATTTTGACGAGTGATAATTATAATTCGCCTAGTCAGATTGACAATTAGAGATATCTGCAATTATAATTGCACTAGTAAGAAATCCGATTTGAGATATCTGTAATATATATTTGACTAGTCAAAACTCCATTTAAGATATCTGCAATGATGTCATTGCTATTTTTAAAAGACGCGTCGTTTATCCGCAAAGGTAATTAGAGATATCTCTAATTCGATTACGACTAGTCACAATTATATTTGAAGATATCTGAATTGCACTTGCTCCTAGTCGAATCTGCTGTTACGTGACGTGGAACTACATTTCCTCAGCACCGCCCAGAGTTCCTCCGCTCCTCCCTAGCAATAGACAATCACCCAATGCTTGACTGAATAAATGTATCCATTTATTAAGAATCAGTCTATAGTTAATTTATTGAGTGAAGACTTTATTTGTTCAGCTACAGTAGCCTACACTTAACAGTAGCATTCAAAAAAGAAATTAAGCACTGTTTATTTTATTTGTCTCTTATAGCTAGTATTTGTCATTTTGTTTGTAATTTGCTTTTTTGCTTATTTTTAATAGCAAAGATCAAATTAAATTAAATATCTAGGCCTATATTGTAATTATAAAATTACATTTAAAAAATATTAAATAACTCGTTTCATGAAATAAGATTTTGGTCATCCCAAACCTGTTCAGAATTGTGAAAGGTTAGCAAATGTTAACATGATTGATAATAATGTCAATGTTGCAAACATCTTTGTAAGGACACTGGCATGTAATCAGTTATTTTATAAAGGGGAAGGAATGGTCAAAAACCAGGGCAGGAACAGAGTTTTTTTTTTAAATTAATTTATAAAACAATGAATTGTTCTGTCATATTTTTCAATTACTTTTACTGTTTTAGTTTTTTTCCCATGGTATCGATTCAGTATTGGTATCGAGGTATTTTAGTCTGGTATCGTATCAAAGTCATAATTTTGGTATCGTGACAACACTATAACATACACAGTTACTTTTACAGTAATTTTATTACCTGAAAACCAGGTCAGGCCGTTCTGAGATTTTTTTTGGCGCGCTCCTCAAAGAAAAAATGGTTAGAAAAGGTGGGGCTTAGCAAAGGGGTGGTTTGAGTACACAATTAAGATATCTATAAAATAATTTCGACTAGTCAGAATGTTCATTCAAGATATCTACACTGACATTCTTCCTAGTCACAAAGCTGAATGCAGATATCTCCAAAGAAAGATCCTCCCAGTCAAAAAGCAGACTGAGATATCTACAATTAAATTGAAGATATCTTTAAATGAGTTTTGACTAGGACGAGTTCCAATTCAAGATATCTCTAATTAAGTTTTGCCTAGTCAAAACTCCAGTTCAAGATATCTACAACTGTAATTTGTCTAGTAATAAATTACTTAAAGATATCTACATATGTATTTTTGGATATCTTAAAAAAACGATGAATTAAAGATATCTCCAATTTGATTATGACTAGACAAAACCCAGTTAGAGATATCTCAAATTATAATTTGCACTAGTGGCAATTAAATTAGAGATATCTCTAATTTAATTGCCACTAGTGCAATTATAATTTGAGATATCTCTAACTGGGTTTTGTCTAGTCATAATCAAATTGGAGATATCTTTAATTAGAATTTCTACTAGTCAAAACTCATTTGTAGATATCTGAAAATATTTTCCAATTGAAGTCAATGAAAGAATATGACTAGTAATAAAAGCATTGTAGATATCTGTAATGTATATTACGACTAGTCAAATTACCATTGTAGATATCTTCAATGCATATTACGACTAGTCACAATCACATTGTAGATATCTTAATTGCAATTACGACGAGTCAAAATTGCAGAAGAGATATCTGGAACTGGAATTATGACTAGGCAAAACTGAATTACAGATATCTGCAACACATATCCAGTCTAGCTGTTAAATGTTAAAATGGCTTGCCATAGGTTTGGGATATTTTGCATAAACTTTCCATAATCGGTGTGGAGATCTCGAGTCTGACGGTCGGACTCACGTGACTCGTCTGGAGCATCGGACCGTTGAGAGAACCTGTTCGGTCGCATTTCACGAACACAGTAACAGTTGTGCACAAAACATTATGATAGCTAATAGCTCCAGGGGGAATAGCTTTCTGACAGGAGCCAGGATATATATGTGGATTCAGGTCCATGTATACTTGCATTTAAATATTTTTTAAATGCATTTTATGAAACAATGCGCTATGACCAGTGTTGGGGAAAGTTACTTTAATGCATTACAATATTGCGTTACTCCCTTAAAAAGTAACTAATTGCATTACTTAGTTACTTTTTTAGTAAAGTAATGCGTTACGTTACTTTTGCGTTACATTCCCCCCCACCTGGGCTGGGCTTGTTTTTTTATACCACAAAAGTTATATTTTTGGGCAAATGTAAAGACCCTTTCACACCAAAAGTTAAATAATAATCCTCAGACTGAAGGACATGTGTACAGTAGAGGAAAGCAGACACGCAAACCTTTCTATCTATCTATCGTCATTTCTGCTTATTAAACTGCATCATCGAAGGTCAGAAGCACATTGGTCAATAAAGTGAGATTAAATGCATACAAAATTATGTTTTATTTAACATATTTAGTTATTGGAGGTTTGCATAGTATTCTGATTCTGCATTTCACTGATTTTATTCATTTTGAGGAATATTGCATATTTTTTTGTGCAAGTGAGATGAGTAAATGCTCACATTTAGTCTAGAACTACAATTAACAACATCATGTTCTCTCTCTCACACACACACACACACACACACACACACACACACACACACACACACACGAGCTGTCAGTCATGGGAAAACAAAGTAACTTGTGTTACTTTTTTGAAAAAGTAACTCAGATATTTTGTTGTAAATGTTAAAAGTAGTGCGTTACTTTACTAGTTACTTGAAAAAGTAATCTGATTACATAACTCTAGTTACTTGTAATGCATTTCCCCAACACTGGCTATGACACATTTGCATAGATTTCACTGTTAGTCTAATGGGTCCAAGATGGTTCCTGATTCGGTCAAAATAAAGATGACATCATTGTGACACACCTGAAAACTGCTTTACATCTTCAGGTTGATTTGTTTGTTTTACAGAGATAACGGTGAAATAATAATCGGAGAAATTGGAGTATTTGGTGCATTTATTCATATACTGATGAAGAAATAAAAGTCTACAGATGCAGGTTTTTATACAAAAATAGAGAATTTCACATTTATTTGTACAGGATGAGGTCACATATTCTTCCCTTGAGAGAATGCTAAATATTGAACGCTTCAGATGTCAGAAATTATCATAATTACAACATGAGTGCATGTGGACAGCATCATAATATTATAATTACCAATAGGAAACTTTAGATGTTCTTTGCACCAGTCTTAGGGAGTTCATTTCATTCTTCACATGCATTCATTGAGCAGATGCTCTTATCCAAAGTGACGGACAAATGAGGAAATTCAACAAGCAGTTCATCTTAATAACATGAGAAGGACGGAGTAACAATACAATAGGCTGAAATCCTGAACTAATTTGATATTCCTGGTCAATTAAGTTGCATGTAAATCTCTCCTTGTGCTACATTATCACCAACTATTGGATTCAATCTTTTGTTCAGCTCGATTTCTTTCAATCAGCAGTTCGTTTAAGTGTGGTACAGTGAAAAATTCACTCCAGCTGGTAAACACCTTTGGGTTTGAACTCCTATTGGTCGGTGTGGTGATGATGTAATAGGTGGGTGTGGCTCTGAGGCTCCGCCTTCTTTGGGGTGTAAATGCTCTCAGATTAATTTCTTCTGTTCAGTGCATTAGGTCAGATGTGAGTGGAAACATGAACACACTGAAAGCTGCTTTATAGAAGAAACTGAAGTTGTGATTCTAATTGAAAGCGACACTGACACTGTCTTTAATGTTTAATACTGTAAAGCTGCTTCAAAGCAATCTATTGTATAAAGTGCCGTATGAATAAATGTGACGTGCAAACATATCCACATCACCATGATCAGATGCAAAGGTATTTCAAACTTCTTTTCACTGCTAAGCGAAGAATGAGAACCGTACTTCGCTGTGAGGATGTGTAATGTCTCCGCCCCCTGCTGGACGGAGTGTGTTGTTGCTTTGCTCTGCTTTGATCAGTCCGACAGCTTCTCATTCCTTCTGTGCGCCGACCAAGCGGCAACCTTCCAGTCTCTCTCTTATATCCAACACTGAAGTGAGTTAAACTGCAGTTCATCGACTGGCCACTAGAGGCAGGCTCCAAAAGAGAGTCAATCCCATAGACCTCCATGTTAAAATGTCCAACTCTACAGCAGAAACATGTTTACAGCCGGGTGCAGAAAGTGGTTTTGGGCTATAAAGCTAATTTTGCCCTTCATGACGACTGTGACGGGGGTGATTTTTTTATAGCTCATCCGTTAAAATGATATTAAGCCTGAAAGTTCTGCATAATTAAGGGCGTGGCTACTTGAGTGACAGGTGGATTGCCGCTGATGTCACTACTAGCGTTTGTCTGCCGTCTGTTAGCGTCACGTCACCTCAGCTAATCCGCCTCGCTGCACATTTTCGGTTATCCGTGAGTGACGCGCTGCCAAGATGGCGACGGCCGGCTCCGCCCACTTAAGGCATCAAAAATGCTCTTCAGAAACCAACGGGTGACGTCCCGTCCATATTTTTTGCACTCTATGGTGCCAACACATGCTACGAGTTCATTGGCTCATTCTGCGCTTCTTTTGCCTCCGCGTTTTGCGCTTCGTCCCGCTCGTTACTTTCCGTGGGAAGCCAGGAACGAGTTTAGGGCTGTCGGTCGGCACGGTGAGCTTCGCCGCTAGCGTCGGCGCGAGCTGCCGAGACATGAAGAACGACAGCGCTTTGGACAGAAGACGTGGCCAACATCGCCATCTAGTGTTTGAGCCGGTCAGGTCGTGTATTAGAGACGAAAGGTCCTTCGGGAGGCAGTACTTCCGGACACACCGGAGCCGTTTCGGGATGAAAGTGTTGTTGTTGTTGTTCTGGAAGCTAACTAGCCTGAATCCCCGAGCGGAGCCATCGTTGCGTATCCCCATCCACAGACAGGACAGCGCAGCGTTAAACACAGGAGCCGTGATACACGACAACTCGATTGGTTTCTCCATGCATTCTTCCTCTTCCTCCTCTTCCTCCTCTTCTTCAACAGCACTGAACTTAGCCTTTCCTTCGCTGTTCCTCCATCTTAGATAAGCCCGATGTGCGTCAGGGCTCCAGGCGATCAGGACGAGCCCGCCGGCCTTCTGAACGGCCCGGCACTGACCGTACAGCCACGGCACGGGTCCCAGCTGAGCCAGAGAGGATTGTGGGTGGCACTGCATCCACTGCGCCAGCCGGACGTCTATACACAGCTTCCCCTGCAGGCCGGAGGCCAAACTGCACACTGCAGAGACGTGTGGCGAGCTGTTGGACGAGCACACGAGCAGCACGGGGCGGCGGTCAGCGCTACGCCACACTGAGGAGAGAAAGGACATATCAGTATCCTTTCTAACACAGCATTAAAGCATTTTAAAGGTGACATTACGCCCCTTTTCACAAGATGTAATATTGATCTCTAGTGTCCCCATAATGTGTCTGTGAAATTTCAGCTCAAATATCCCCACAGATCATTTATTATAGTTTGGCAAATTTGCCCATTTTTGGGCGTGAGCAAAAACACGCCGTTTTTGTGTGTGTCTCTTTAAATGCAAATGAGCTGCAGCTCCGCCTCCGTTCAGAAGAGGGCGGAGTCTTTACGCGAGCTTACACGATAAATCTGATTGGCTTATTTATTGATAAGCTTGCAGAGAAAGGCTCTGGCTCACTAAAACAAAGTTACTGGGTTTCACTTTTCACGTTTTCTGGCTTTTACGTCAGAATGGAGGCTCCCTATTGGTCATGTGTGATGCTGGCCAATAGTGAGCCCTCCGGTCTGACATACAACCCAGAAGCGCAGCGCTGTTACACTACGAGGACTCATGCTCATTTCGGTTCATTTTCCCAACCGACAACCGCTGCTCGTTATCCGATTATTAACCGTTAACTGATAAGATTATAATATTGAATTGGCATTAAATAAAAATAAAATGAACGAGTGTCTGTGACCCGTTAAAAATACAACAAAAAAATGATCACGGGTTTATTTTAACGAGCAAACAGCAGCAGAACAGACCAACACCAGAACCTGGTCCACACGATCACACACTGCAGCGTTTCTGACAGTGACAACAGAGAACAACAGAATGAAATAATATATATAAAAAAACTAAAATAGGCCTACACTAAATATATTTTTTAAACTTAAATAATTAACAAATTTAGATGACAAGAAAACACTGAATCGGGTTGAAGCTTTGAAAAAACAGGGTTTTCGTCAAATTAAAATAGCAGGCCTCAATCCACAGCTTGTCTAGCTCTTATTTAAACAAAAGTCACATGTCTACATGATGTGGGGTCAGTCTGGGTCTCCGGTGGCACAGATGTCCCGGGAATACAGAGATAGCGTATCGCTAGAGTGGCCGACTTCGGAAAGCGCCTTTCGTTTGCGTGTGGATGTTTGCTTCGCAAGTGCTAGCCTATTGCATTGTACTCGCACTACTGCTTTATTTTGACACAGCGCAGCATATCTTGCAAGTGACTTCGTCGCTCTTTCTGTAGAAATGGTCCCACACAGTCGGCTACTTCTGTTCGCTTGCTTCATTCAGCTTGCTCAGCGAAATATGTCTTTAGGCGCGTGCGGTTGCGCGTGTCGACACACCCCCGTGAGCCGTGAGTTAACAAATATAGGCTATATACTATTTTTTTTAACCATGCAGCAAAAAAAAATATATATATATAATTATATATATATAATTTTTTTTACTTTTAAACCGTGTAACTGATAGTATTAACCGGTCAAAATGTTTACTTTCGGTTAACGGTTAAACGGTCAATATGAGCATCCCTAAGAGGAACACACAGAAGAACATCAAGAGTTCAATAAAGTCCTTATTTTTGTTTGTTTTGCGCACTAAAAGTATTCTGGTCGCTTGATAATCTTAAGCTTGAGCCGCTGGAGTCACTCGGACTATTTTAAACATTGTCTTTACTAACTTTCTGGGCCGGCGAGTTTCAATTACAACAGAAGCCTCTGGAGGAGTGAGACACTCTCAGATTTAATCACTAATATCTTCATTTGTGTCCCGAAGATGAAGGAAAGTCTGACGGGAACAACATGAGGAGAGTCATTACTGACAGAGTTTACACTTCTGGGGGAACTAATGCTTTAACACGCTCCGGCCGCTCATTTGCAGAAAACAGAGCCTGGTGGCTCGAGAACGCAAACCTTGAAACATGTATAATCCAGAATAAAGGAGGAGACGGGATGCCTGTGGCCTGACCTGATGTGCTGCTCCTGATCAGCCAGCGTGCGGTGAACAGCAGAAGACACAGCAGAGTCAGCAGAGCCAGAGACGCGCCGATCACGAGACCCCAGCGCCTGTGTGTGACTGAGAACCAGCAGCGGAGCGTTAGAGACAAGTGTGCACCGGTCACGATGAGTGTGTGTATAGGGCTGCACTATATATAGAAATATCGCAAATATATATTTTTATATACATATCTCAAAAGCTTGCAATAACTGGGGTCATGAACTAAAGACAGAGAAAATCACTCACTGCTGTTTGCTGAATAACTTTTGCAGCTTTAATAAGAATATCAGTATATACATCGTATGGGTCAAAATTATCCATTTTTCTTTTATGCCAAAAATCATTAGGATATTAAGATCATGTTCCATGTTTTCTCGTCACAAAACAAATGTGAAACATGTATGTAGGTTATATCATTTTAAATATATTTTAAAGATAATTTAAGTTTATTTTACACACTTTAAGCATTATCGTATCGCATATCGAATATCAAATTTTTCTTTAATATGTTTTTTAACTTTTTCTTCAGCCCTAGTTTATACTTACAGTCAGGGCAGATTATTCTTCTCCCATGCAGATCCAAGCGCCACACCTGCACACACACACACACACACACACACACACACACACACACACACACACACACACACACACACACACACACACACACACACACACACACACACACACACACACACACACACACACACACACACAGACACACACACACACACACACAGGAATATTATAATATTGTTTTACCACATACTGCACAATTTACACTACTGCTATTTTGCATTTATATCTTCACTTCTGGTTTGTTTAGACTGACTCTGGGTATAACAATATAGCGCAATACAAAAATGCAACGATCTATATGGTGTATAGTTCACCTAAAATAAAAATTACTGTGTGAGAAAAAAAAGTTAAGTTTTACAGAGTTTTAGTGTCTGTTCTACATTAAACTACAGTGGTCAACATTTGAAGTGGATCATCAAAGTTGTCCTGACAAGAAACGGGTATTGTTCAAAATTCATGTATAACTTTGATTTTTACTTGATTTGACTACTATATATAATGTTGAATATAATGTATAATAATGCAATGGGGGAATATTTGTGTGTCCTGATGCCAGATGTCTGATGTTACCAGTATAAAGTGGCCGACATTATTTTAAATATAGTCAGTGACCGAGAGCAAGATATCATCTACAATAATTCAGTGTTTCCAGCTTCAGAATCATGAATATTGTTACTCTGGTGTGTCTATTGTCCATGAAGCCCATTCATTTACACACACAATGAAATATCAAATTTAGCATTTTAATCAACAGTTAATTTTTTGTTATCCTTTTACCATATGTCTTATAATAATATAATAGTCCAGTATCGTGATACGTATGGAGTCGTGACACGAGGGTCTCGCTACACCGCTAGTTCACACACACCGCTAGTGCAGACGTCAGTACGAGTGCTGTGTAGTGTCGTGATGAACAGTGTAATGCATCACCTGCACACACAGTCCTGATGAGAGGAAGGGGAAGCGCAGACTCAGCTCGGCGGCGCCCCCGTCCTGCGGACACCAGTATTACAGGAGTGAGCATTATACAGGTCAGGTTATTTACATATATACAGGGTTATATACACTACCAGTCAAACGCTTTGAACGGTAAGTCTTCTGCTTATCAATGCTGTATTTATTTGATTAAAAAAATAAACATTAAATATTATGACCATTTAAAATAACTTTTCTATTTTAATAAAATGTCATTTATTCCTGTGATCAAAGCTGAATTTTCAGTCTTCAGTGTCACATGATCCTTCAGAAATCATTCTAATATGATGATTTTATGGTTATTATCAATGTTGAAAACAGTCGTGTACATTTTTTCAGGTTTTTTGATGAATAGAAAGTTCAAAAGAACAGCATTTTTCTGAAATAGAATCATTTGTAACATTATAAATGTCTTTACTGTCACTTTTGATCAATTTAATTCATCCTTGATTAATAAAGTATTGATCGCTGGTGTTTCTGACGTCACACACTACCTTGTAACCAATCAGATCAACGTGTGATCGTCAACCAGTGGATCTCTGAGCTGAGTGAGTGAGTGAGTGGAGGCGGGGCTCATTTGCATATTCATAGAACCGCACATACTAAATGAGGTAAGGGTGTCGAGTTACATTCAATATATTTTAAGACATGAAGACATTTATTTCAAGGAAAAAAACACTTAAATATATAATTTTGGTGATCAAAGATGAGTTTTAAGTGATAAAATTATTGACTACAGGCAATTTTTGAAAATATATAATTTGTATAAAATGACTGCCGTGCACACGCAAGTAACGTCTTTGCTCAAAGAAAGCGCAGGACAGGAAGACTCGCACTGACCAGCTGACGTGAGACGACGTCTCCTCGAGATGCACACGTGTCTTCATCTCGGACGCAGAGCTGAGCAGCAAACGAAGCGTTGATGTCAGACGTCAGGCGCACATGCAGATGCAGAGATCCAGGCACGACCGACACACTCCACTCAGATCGGCTCTCTGAGGAACACACACACACACCACAGTCAGACATGAGGACAGCAGCGCGCACACACACACATCACAGTCAGACATGAGGAACATCAGCACACACACACACACACACACACACACACCACAGTCAGACATGAGGACAGCAGCGCGCACACACACACACCACAGTCAGACATGAGGAACATCAGCACACACACACACACACACACACACACACACACACAGACACCACAGTCAGACATGAGGACAGCAGACACACACACACACACATCACAGTCAGACATGAGGTACATCAGCACACACACACACCACAGTCAGACATGAGGAACATCAGCACACACACACACCACAGTCAGACATGAGGAACATCAGCACACACACACACACACACACACACCACAGTCAGACATGAGGGACAGCAGACACACACACACACACACCACAGTCAGACATGAGGACAGCAGCGCGCACACACACACACACACACACACATCAAAGTCAGACATGAGGAACATCAGCACACACACACACACCACAGTCAGACATGAGGACAGCACACACACACACACACACACACACAGACACCACAGTCAGACATGAGGACAGCAGACACACACACACACACACATCACAGTCAGACATGAGGACAGCAGCGCGCACACACACACACACACACACACACATCAGAGTCAGACATGAGGAACATCAGCACACACACACACACCACAGTCAGACATGAGGACAGCAGACACACACACACACACACACCACAGTCAGACATGAGGACAGCAGACACACACACACACACACACCACAGTCAGACATGAGGACAGCAGCGCGCACACACACACATCACAGTCAGACATGAGGAACATCAGCACACACACACACACACACACACACACACACAGACACCACAGTCAGACATGAGGACAGCAGACACACACACACACACACCACAGTCAGACATGAGGACAGCAGCGCGCACACACACACACACACACACACATCAAAGTCAGACATGAGGAACATCAGCACACACACACACACCACAGTCAGACATGAGGACAGCACACACACACACACACACACACACAGACACCACAGTCAGACATGAGGACAGCAGACACACACACACACACATCACAGTCAGACATGAGGACAGCAGCGCGCACACACACACACACACACACATCAGAGT
>JARPMJ010009131.1:0-29391 GCA_033366665.1 Phoxinus dragarum | reverse complement strand
CAAACGTCCATTAGCATATCTGAATTTCAGCTCCGGATCTTCCTCAGCACTTGATACACAGTAAAATGAACAGCAAAAATGGCGTCGGTTTTACCGTATCAATTTGAGCGCGAGTCCTGATCCTTTGGAAGTGCATGAAAAGTGGATTTGCTTCTGCAGCGCAGAAAACAGCGTCTTCTCGACATGTCGTCAACATGAACCAAACTCTTCCAGGGCTCAGCTACAACTACAGTATTTGAGGGTCAGTTCATGGGCAGCCAATGAAGACCATTATGCAAATTTGGTACAAACCTTCGAGCAGGAAGTAATCCTGGAATTACTGACGACTTGTTTCAGGCGGTTCAGATTCGGTTCTTTCTTTTGGAAGACAATAATAAAAAGCATAATAGGGACACTTTAAAATAATGTAAGAAAGGTGCATAAAGAAAGGACCTTTCTTAGCATGCAATGATAAAAACACTTTTTAACAATCAAAGCTTCTGAAAAGTTTTCTTTTCCAAATTTCAAATCATTCAGACCAGTCGAAATGAGCCCAACAGTAGACATGAAGTGGTCTAACATCAATGTGAGTCACTTCCCCATTTGTTTTATATGCACAATGCAGAGTGCTTCAACCTTTCCAAACATTTCACATTCACAGCCCTCCAAAAGCCCAACCCAGTTACCCAAAGACCCTTTAGTGATGTTCGCGCTCCGAGAGAGTGAAGGAAGAGAGAGGACAGCGAGGGGAGGGTCCCTGCTGACAGGAGGTGAATCCGTGTGAGGAACTGAATGTCTTACTTGCCTTGTGTTACATGTTGGCATGGCAGCAGTAGATCAGAACTACTGAACAAATTATGAGCGCAGACTTAACGATCTTACGGGCCCCTAGCTGGGGGACAAAGTGGGGGAACAAAAAATGAAAGAGCTGTGAGTTTCAAAGCAGTAACAGTGACTGCAAGAAAGAAAATATATGAGAATATGAATGAAATAAATACCAGGGTACATTCAGCTCCAATTGATTAAATTAGTTAGTTAGCTAAAATCCAACTAGATCAATGAGGTGCACCATTACCCAAACCCCCTCGGTTGTGTCTGCAATAGAAACAACAAACTTCTGCAGCTCACTTATGAAATATGGAGTGTGACTTCTATCTTTACTCCATCTTCACCTGCACATATAACTGCAAATTTGCTGTAATTACGGGTCCTATCAAAAGTCTAATCAGCTATATTCACACTGCAGCTGAATGTGGACCAAATCCCTCTCATGTGACACAGATCTGTTTTTGGATGACAGTGTGAAAAGCAAAAAATATGTGTGGACATATTCAGTTACAATTTTACATCAGTGTGAGCAGTCAAGTCGGAATTCATGCGATTATTAAAATTGTAACTAATACATAACTTGGACATAATCATAGCATATTATAAGTTAAATATTACATTTGTGGAGGCACTTCTTGTACCGTACTTATTTATTACAGTCTTATTTTGTGAGCATGTTTCTGCATTGTCAGTCATTAAAATGAATGATAAAAAGGTGAAATTTGGCACACTGGTTGGGGAACACTGGAATATTCCTTGGACCAACAATTGCTCTTTTCATGGGTCAGAAGATTGGGTCAAATAATCAAACACATCAATGACTATTACACATAGCCGCAAGTACAGAGTTTACAGGGCCACTTTAGTGACAGTAAAACAATGCTATTTCAGTGTTATTTTATAATATTATATAGTATTTATTAATATTTTGAATTAGCTTTTACTTTTATATTTTCAGGTTTCATTTTAGTTAAGTTTTAATTTATTTTATTCTGTGTTTTCGTCATTTTTTTAAATTAAAAAATGTAATTCCAGTTTCCATTTTAGTAATTTTAGGATTTTAAGTTGCCATGGCAGTTGCCTTTCTAATTTTCGTTTAAGTTTTTGGTTAAGTTTTATATTTATATATTATTTTTAAGCTTTATTTCAGTTAACCACATTTAATAGTTTTATTTTTATTAAACAAAAACAACATGGGCCAAAGTGAATGAAGGTTGGCCAAAATTCATTATAACCTTGGAATAATTTGGCCTATGATTATATATATATATATATATATATATATATATATATATATATATATATAGTCTATTTTAGTATAGTCTATAAAACTATTTTAAATATAGTCTGTAATTTGGAATGAATTTGAGCAGAAAATTAAAAATGGGCACATTTGCTTGCAGTGTGAACATAGCCTAAATGTCAACATGTATCCATTTCACTCTTTCAATGTGGCCTTAATATTATAAAATGAAAAAATGATCTTCCAGTTAGATTAAAAGTGTCATGGCTGATGCTGTTACACTAAAGGGGTTTCAGCTACAGACTTTCTGTTTGTCAATAAAGTAATATGTACTGTTTCCACACATAAAAAATTGGATATATTCTGACAAACACAATTTTTAATGGGCAATAAGAAAATGGGATACTCTTTGCTAGTGTACACAACCAACTGACCTTAGGTCCTAATAACTGATTAATTGATGGAGAAGCAAAGTGTACCTGATCATCATTGAGATAATTTGGTAGACCTCCAATGAAGAGTTTATGAGGGGAGTCCGGTACAACTGTGGAAACAACACCTGAAAACAAGGACAACAGGATTGTAATGCCCCGGAAAATATAAATAAACATGGCAACAAAAAAAAATGGTTGTGTTTAAGCCAGTTTTCTATATCTTCAAAATAAGAATTCAAAACTACAATGTTTAATAGTCTGCTGATCTAAAACACATGAAAAGGTAAAACATGGCAAAAGTCTTGACCTGGAACATGAAAAGCGGGCTGCTCAGAGATACCGGGAAGAGGGCGGTAGTCGTGTGGACGTCTGATCTTCAGCGACTGTCCTTGAAAGATAATGCCATCAAATGCCATGGCCTGAGTGGTTTCATCCACTGATCGAAACTGGGGAAGATAGACAGTCTGCTTCAGTCAGGAATAGCTCAGAGTAGCCCAGAATCATTATTGGAAATGTGCATCACCAAATCACCAAAATGTCTCTCAGGGTGTGCTGTGTTCACACTTGTGGTTCGGTTCTCTTGGTTCTTTTAGTCCGGACCAAAAAAGAAAAAGATACATTTAGTCCTGGTTCACTTAGAGTTCACATCATGATTTTTAACATTGAACGTAAAGGTAAAAACGAAAAAAATATTTTTTGACGTATACTTTACGACAATAATGAGTGCAGAGCTAAACATGCTTGTTTTATGTGTGTATATTTGATGGTATTTTTACCAGCTGACAACTTGTGAAGAGCTTATAAATTGTGCAAAAGAGTCAAAACAGTGGCAGGAATTCTTCTTTTATACAAATGAAGGAGATGCGCTTCTGACGCCTGTACCGAACTGTAAAAGTCAACATAGCAACATCGTCTATTAAGAGAGAAAAACAGGGGTGCCAGGATCTGCCCTTATCTTGTTGAAGATTGATTATTTAAGAAGAAGAAAAAGAAAGAAAAAAAAGAAGCAAAATGCCCTGTTTAAATGTGTGAGATGTATGGTTTATTTGAACGTCAAAGGTAAAACAAAAATTAAAATTATGCGACAGATGTGAAGGTGGGGCTAATTTATAAATGACCAGAAAGACACATACACAGCAAAATCCCCAGTGTTAAATCAACACTGTTCAGTGCGCATATGTGTCCACACTACAGGGTTAAAATACACTGAAGCAGTGTTGGAGTTGATGAGATAATTAAGTGATTAATTGAGTGATGATTGAGCATTAATGATGAACACCTGCTGTCAACAAGCATAATCACTGAGGAAAAGGAAACAACAAGAACAGAAAAAAAGAGAAGAGATGAAACACTTATAATTAACCAGTTTGACTTCATTTCATACATCTATGAACGTTGTTATTGAGAATTAATAGAGGTTTAGATATTGATGTTTTATTGAATGTTTTTGTTAGTCACCATTATGGTGATGAGTGTTTGCTTTAGTTTGGCTCTTGATCCTTGACTTTTTTAACATTAGATTTTCTCTTGGCTGCTGCAACTTTGTATTTATAAAGCAATGCAAGAGAAAATAAGATCAGGTCATGATGGTTAAGTTTTGTTAATGACGTAATCATCATATAATCACCTGATTCACTGATCTCATTAATAGTCCAAAGCTCTGATTATGATTGATGTGTAACTTTAGTAAAGATTGTAGCCCTATAATTCTACAGATTGAGATCCAGAAGTGATAAACTGAACTATTTCAAAAATACATTTTTCACAGAAACTTCTAATACATCCATTTAAGTATTTTAGAAATACCACATGTATGCTGAAGCATTCTGTCCTTTTTAGAGTCGCATCGTGAAATCACATTTAGTTTTTGGTTCGTTTAGATGTCTTTGGTCAATGTTACATTCATATTTCAGTCGAACCGCACCAGAGATTGTTTGGACGTGGACTGAGACACTCTGAAAAGTTGGGTCTTGGTCCGCTTGTTCGGATATCAGCGTTCACATTTGAACCGCACTGACAAAGCAATCACACCAGAGTTTGTTTTCATCAAACCAAACCTGCCAAGTGTGAACACACCCTCATTGGCGCTTTGAACGTCATTTCAGCAGATTTCGTAAAGCTTTGGTTGTCTTCCGATATCATCATGTGTTTGAAAATCGCACAATATTGAAATGCCTAGAACAACAATATGGAAAGATATTTTAATGGCATTAGGCCTATGGATTACATTTGTTTGCTTGCTAAGCAAAACTACAATGGATGGAAACAAGACTTTTAATTAAAACTTTGAATTGACTCCTATGGACCAAATTACGTTCGAATTTCAAGTGACTTCACTAATATTAACACTCCACCATTATTATTGTCTTTACAAATATATTCCTATATTCTTTATCATTTAAACGGGTGCCGTCTATTTCTGTCAGACTACTTAAGTGACATCTATATTGTCTCACCTCTAAGAAAGCAAAGTTCTTGTCCTGGTTTATCTGCACTGCGAGCACAGGATTGCTGGGAGCTTGAGACAGTCCTGCAAGTCTCATCTGGGTATTGAAGAATTCAGCCATGGACTCCTGAGAGACAAAGACATTAGCAGGACTTTCCCAGAGAAATGGCTTTCTTTATTAAAAAAAAAAAAAAGTACATAGAGGAACACTTGACACAACATCAAAACAAACTTTAACTCTCATTTCTAGAATTAACTTTTCATCTGTAACTTTCAAATGAAATGGCTGACTCATCATTGCACAAGCCGTACAAACAAAATGTTTTGAGGGACACTATTCTGGGACACTTACCTCAGTGATGCCAAACGGGATGTTGCCAACATACAGGCGTCGTGCTTGCCTGGTCATCTGGCTGCCAACGGCGGGCACTTGTGTGGGTGCGACTGCCAAACCAGCATTAGTGCATGTAGCCAGCAGAGCAATGCTGGGGATCTGCCCAGCAGCTACATTACAACACAACCAATTAAAGCACAGTTCACACAAATATCGAATTATTTCACTCGAAAACATGGTGTGCTGTAAAATACCAACATTTTTTTTTTAAATTCCTTTCAAATGTTAAATGGATGAGAGTTGAGTGTTTCTCACAACATAATAACTAGAACAAAACTCTTAGTCTATCAACTCTTTTACAACAGATTTAATGTGGCACATCTCAACATTTATGGCCGGTTTCACAGACAAGACTTAAACTAGTCCCAGACTAAAATGCACGCTTGAGCTGTTTTGACTGAAAGCAATTTGCACTGCTATATCTTAAAATATGTCAGTGCCATTGGTTTGTCTCAAGATGCACAGCAATAATGTTTTTTTCTAAAGCATGTTTATAAAAACTACTTGAATGCCCCGATTTAACTAAGGCCTAATCATGGCTTAATCTAAGCATGAGTTTTATAATGTTTTACATACTTTTTTTTTTTTTTACTCAAAATTATATCCTGCATCCAGTGGAAGCTTGTTTCTGCCATGTCTAAAAAATATATTAAAAGGGTAATTGAGACTTTGTATCTCACAATTCTGACTTTTTTCTCACAATTGTGAGGCGGCCATTTAGCATAGTGAACTAATTGTCAAGTTCAAGAAACCAGTTTGAGATGATTCGAGCTTTGTGAAATGGTGTGCTTTCGAGCTGGAAGGGCCTTCAGAAGATGATAGACTGGTCATAAAGGGATGGAGATGGACAACAATACTCAGGAAAGCAAAAATATATCCCTCACACCATTACACCACCAGCCGCCTGAACCACTGATACAAGGCAGGATGGATGCATGCTTTCATGTTGTTTATGTCAAATTTTTACCCTGCCATCTGAATGTTGCAGCAGAAATCAAGACTCATCAGACCAGGTAATGTTTTTACAGTCTTATACTGTCCAGTTTTGGTGAGCTAGTGTGAATTGTAGCCTCAGTTTCTTGTTCTTATCTGACAGGAGTGTCACCGGTGTGTTTTCTGCTGCTGTAGCTCTTCTGCTTCAAGGTTTGATATGTTGTGTGTTCAGAGATGTTCTTCTGTAGACCTCGGTTTGAGACGAGAGGTTATTTGAGTTACTGTTGTCTTTCTATAAGCTGATTCTGGTCATTCTCCTCTGACCTCCGGCAACAACAAGCCATTTTCTCCCACAGAACTGACGTTCACTGGATATTTACTCTTTTTCTGACCAATCTCTGTAAACCCTAGAGAGGTTGTGTGTGGGAATCTCAGTAGATCATCAGTTTCTGAAGACCAGCCCGTCTGACACCAACAACCATGACACGTTTAAAGTTACTTAAATCACATTTCTTCCTCATTCTGATGCTCAGTTTGAACTTCATCAGATCTTATTGATTACGTCTACATGCCTAATGCTTTGAGTTGCAGCATGTGATTGGCTAATTAGATATTTGCATTAACAAGTAGTTGAACAGGTGTTCCTAATAAATTGGCCAGTAAAATAGAGGGCCCTATTTTAACGATCTGAAACGCAAGTATCAAATGCGAAACGCAAGTAACTTTGTGGGCGGATCCTGTTGCTATAATACCGGCGGGATAAACGACTCTTGCGCCCGACGCAAATCTAAAATGTGTTGGTCCGAAGTAGCTTTATTATTCATAGGTGTGGTTTGGGCATAACATGAAATAAACCAATCAGAGCGTCCTCTCACATTCCCTTTAAGAGCCGGCGCGCTTGTTCCATGGCGGATCGCTATTATAATGACGGATTTGCCAGCGGACGCCAGGAGCGGTTCACAGCCGAGGAGAGCAACGTTCTCGTCAGCGCCGTAAAAGACAGAGAAGTGACATTGTATGGGGATGATGGAAGAAATACACCCAAATTAGCTTCGGTTAAACAGGCGTATAATAATTTGGGTAAATGTGTAAACTAGATTTATGCCTATTTTTTCACATCTTCACGGACACAACAATGATTTCCCTCGTGTGTTAATATTTTTCCTTGTAATAATGTATGATTTGAAAAAATGAAAACTGCTGCGTCTGTTTAGAGTAGAGAATCAAGTGTATGCGTGTTGTTCACACGCTACATAATGCCCAAGCATGCGCCCTTAAAATAGCATCTGAATAACGAGCAACGCGCCACTGTCTTTAGACAAGGTTTTTCCTGGTCAGTGGAGGAATTGTTTTCTGAAACTGCAAAATAGCACCAGTGAACGTTTACGCGGGAACACGCCTCCTCTTTTCGCTGTCTAATTTCATTCCCTAATTTACCGACGTGCGTCTGTGGAAGGAAAAGTCCGCTGTGCAAGATAGGGTCCAATAGCAGAAATTATATCAGAATTGAGAGATTAAAAAGTTTAAAAAAATTTATTCCCTGGCAGAAAAGAGGCTTCCATAGCATCCACTCTGAAAGGTGTCAGTATAAGTAATAAATCAATAAAAATACTGAATACATCTTTAATACATAAACCATTATATCAATCAATTTTCAGCAAAAACAACTGTATCATGATACATTTTTTGGCCACCTAAGCAAAATCATCCCTTATCTATCTCTATTTTAACTGAGGTATTTTGTGTTCAAGCTGCAATAGTAAATGTCTTTCTCCACAGATTTTGCAGCATTTTATTTCCTCTGTGTGTGCGCGCAACATCAGAAGTGCATAGGGAACAGTGATCATGGCATTTGCTGTTATTGTGATCTTTGATAACTCATGCCGCACCTTGCATGGCTTTGTACTGCATTGGAGTGATGTGCTCAAAGCCTGAAGGGGGAACATCCCAATACTTGCACATCTTTTTCTTCCTTGTTCGACGTGGAGAATAGCTGAAAAAAAAAAAAAAAATCAGAGTAGATGGGGAAGATGCCGCACACTTAATCAACTCTGCCAACTATGTTGTGATGTCGACTTAGAAGACAACACTGCTTTTATAGTTTTACAGACAACAGAAACAATAAGGGTGCAAGAATAAACAAGTCTTGTGTTGGTTCTGATGGACAGTGACAGGCCGGTGTTGAGTGGCACCTGTGTTTCTTCTGATCCCGTGAGTTGCTCCTGTGGTCCCGGCTCTTCCGGTCTCGACTGCGACTGGTCTTCCCTCGGCTGCGACTGCTTCTGTCTTTGCTCCAGCTGCACCGTTTCTTGCTGCGACCAGGCGAGGTACTGCGACTCCTCCTCTTATGCCTCTCCCTCTCTCTCTCTGCATGAATAATGTTACATATTATGGAAATATCATGTCTTTAAAAGTGAAAATATACTGTAATCCAATGTTTAATTTCTAAGCAGAACCCAGAGGTGCACTGTTTACGAACTCCCTGAAACACCTCCATTGTAGTCTTGAGTTTTCATCCAGGAACGAACACGTCACAATATTCCTCATTTAAATAATTTCCGCCCAAGGCATATGCTAAATAAAGGGGCGGGACCTGCTTGAGTTAGTTAGTAGTGTGTTGAAACTAGCACTTATGGTAAGGGGCGGGGCATTTCCCAAACACGCTCAAAGTGGTTGACCAATCACAACACACTGATCCAGTTGACCAATCAGAGCACATTGTGCTTTTCAGAAGGCGGGGCTTTATAGAGACAGGAACTAAACCGGGGCTGTGTCCGAAATGGCCACCTATAACCTCAAATAGGGCAATGTTTAAGGGGACCGCCATTTGGTGTCCGAAACCATAGTGGATGTTATCGAGTGCACTCATTCAATCCCACAATGCACCGCAACTAGTGTACAACTGATGTACACTCAACAGCTATTGAATACCCATAATGCACTGTGAGGGTCGTGTCGAATGAATTCCCGTGTCTGACCAGAAGATGGCGCCCGCAACTGAATAATCCATACATCCATTTTCCAAACCGCTGGTCCAATGTGGGTACAGAGTAATATCATACAGGAATAACATCCCTATTAATTGATTAATCAAGGGTTTATACATGCTAGTTTCCATGACAGAGTTAAAGATAAATATTTTCATTACTACTGGAGGTGCCAGTTTGCTAAGTTTCAAATTATTATTAAACAGCAAGCACAAACTATGCAAAAGTAGCAAATCTTCCAGCACTCGTTTTCCTTCAAGTGGACTACATTAGTGGAATAATGTAGGGAATAGTGAATGAGGGTTTAGGGGGCGATTTAAGACACAGTCCTGAGCGTTACTGACAGACTGGAAAGAGGAGCTGCAACAATGTCAAATATATGAAAAATAATGTGTTGTTGAACGTTCAAGCATGAAAACGTATTCTAGTACAAGCTAAAAACAAAATCAAGACTTAGTTAAAGGGCATAGTATGTCCTGTTGTAATTCCTGTTTAAAGCGGCACTATGCAGTTTTGGCAATTTCTTCGCTGTATTCTTGCTTTTTGCTCTGTTTCTCTATAGAGCTCCCCCTACAGCTTCGGAATAGATATTTGACAACACTGTCGTAAAAACTCGTTGGCGACTCTCAGATACCAAAGGCTAGTAGATCAACGACATCACAGCAGACGGGACATTCTTTACAACATCTTCTTCATTCGGGTTCGAACAGCGTGAGGGAGCGCAATAATGACAGAATTTTAGCAGATTTTTTTGCGTAAAGCAATTAGTTACATCGCAAGACCTGATATCACACGATACTTCCTGACGCTGACGCCAAAGTTGCAAGGGTGGTTTTTCCGCTCACAGGCACCAGGGGGAAGCGAGACGGCCACCATTCAACCCGAAAAAAGTAATATAACCATTCCAATGACTCTGAAGCTGTTCAGTTAAGCTAAAAACTGCATAGTTCCCCTTTAATAGCTCTGCAGTTGTTCTGGGTGATACTAGCTCAAATCAAAAGAACCCTCAAGTAAGATTGTCTAGATATGGCTCGAAGTATATGGGATTTTTCACTCGTATGCTTGCCGTATTTACACAAGATGGTTTGATAATATGATGTTATGGCAAGATTTTATGTTTCATTGACTTCATTGTCACTGCTCCTATTCTTGCAAGAATAAATACTTCTCTTTTTATAATTTGACTCTGAGTGTCTCTTACGCAGTGATGTTTGTTTAATTAATTTTTGCCACAACAATGATATATTATTACATTACAAGTATTTAATAAAGAATTTGCATTTGTTGCCATCTGTCAAACACACACATTTATTCACAAGAAAGAACTCACCTATTTAAGAAAGAATTGCAGAAGGAATCTGTTTTGTATAAACATTTGCAAGGCCTACATTCATTATGATCAAGTATAATTATGCAATCAGCTCAGTATCATATATCATATCAGATGTCACTGTGTACATAAAAGCCACTAAAAATACACTTTGTCACGATCAAAACATGATACTGATCTCACTATGCTTTCAATGAAGCCAAAAGAGAGTACACTCTTAGAAGAAAAGGTTCTATATAGAACCTTAAAAGGTTCTATAGGCGCTTCGTATTTGGAACCCATAAAAGGTTCTACACTCTTAGAAAAAAAGGGTTCATTGGGGTTCTATATAGAATCATAGGGTTCTTTACTCAACTCCAAAGAACCTTTTATGCTAAAAAGGTTCTATAATGACAAGAAAGAATCCTTTCTTGGGTTCTGTATAGAACCTTTTAGGGGTTCCAATTACGAAGCGCCTATAGAACCTTTTAAGGTTCTATATAGAACCTTTTCTTCTAAGAGTGTAAAAGCGGTAATTATTACTTCTAATATAAGCTGTATATTAAACGCTACATTTGGTATTACATCAGCCATACACCTGAATAGGTTTGGACTTGCTCTTCTCCCCCAATGAACAGGGCAATAGTGACACCAGATTTGTTAGGTTTTCAATGATGTATTTAAGACGCCTAAGAAAAATGTTATAAGAACAACTATGTGAAATGTTAGTGGATGATGTTGATAGTTTAGATTCTCTACACCTGTGGTTCCTCTGTAGCACTTCATACAGGCACTAAAAATCACCAAAACACCAGCTGATTAACAGGGATTGAAGCAACTTCAGTAAATGAAGAAAAAAGTTCCTGTCGCATTTGACCACAGATGACACTTGCTTTGACAATATGTTATCCATGCAATGAAATTAATATATTTAGATTTTAATCAATAATATTTTTATATATAATAATGCTTATGTGTTCAAAAGTGTACAAATACTTTTGGGGCCACTATAGTGTAACTATATCTGTGTAAAATATTATACATAAAAATGCATAATTTACAATTCTGCAATTATTACATGCATGTGTTCTTATGAAGAAACGCAACATGTAGCCTACATTTAGTTGCATGTGTGATTGACAGATGGCAACATTGCAAAAACGTGATAAATTATATATTGAAACTAAAATTAAAATAGTTACAGTAATTTCTGTATAGTGTTCATAAAATACCTATATTAGTCTGGTGACAGTTGCTATCGTTTATTTATCATTCATCATCACAGTCATTGTTGATGTTAATTATGCGATGCTGTTATGTCCAGGCATCTGTTTAATAGACTGAAGCAGAGCACACACACACACACACACACACACACACACACACACACAGGTCATGAACACTGCAGATGTCTTTACTGTACCTTGCCGATTCTCGCTCAGCTGTTTCTCGAACTCCTCGAAATCAGACATGATCAGATCTGACGGATCAGGCTCTCATGCGAGTCTCTGCTCATAAACACAGGCACTGAACACTACAGTGATCCGCTGTCTCATCTGATAACGGTGACGCGATGTCAACATGTGCTAAAAAAAAAACGTTTGTTTAGGAAACCAGTCCTATATTTGATAACAGACAGGGAAGCGTCACTGCAGTTCTGGCAGGTGGGCGGGGCTTAGACCTGTGGGCGTGCGCTGCTGTTATTCTAATTGGCTGACACTGCTGTCAGTTACAGAAGCAGGCGGGTACGCGTCTTCTAATTGGTCTACACTTTTGTTACCCTTTCAAGCAGGAAGGAACGATCATTATTAGCTGTTGAACTACAATAACAGAGGCTGTGTCCTAAATCACCCCCTCTTCCCTTAGGAAACTATTTTATTATTATGTAGAGTATATCTGGACATGATATAAGACATTATAAGAATATTTTCTAGGCTAAAGCTTTCATAGGCCTCAAATAAACAAATAAAAAAAGCTAATTATTACAGGTAATTGCTGTCAAAGGGAACATAACACCTTCTGCTTCAAGATAAATCTCAGGTTAAATATTAAGGCATACTTATATTCAGAAATAAACGTGTAAATGACAACCCCAAATAGAAAAGTCTTTAAAAAGATTTAAGATGTGGTTGCAAAAAGACTTGACCTTGAGAGGAAAAGCCTGTTGAATCTTTATAGTGAGTTCAGGATCATATTTGACTAATATAGCATGCTTTAAAGTTAATCTGAATCGCACACACTGCAATCAACTTCATTCTGGAAGTTCCCTGACTTGGGGACATTTTTGCTCTAAATTATGTGAGCTGCCATTGTATAAAAGCTCCCAAAGCTTTTATATGGTCATTTATTAAAAGCAACATTTTAGAAATCACCAATATTTAATTCGGAGCAAATAAAAAATAGATACATTTTGTTAAATTAAAGATTGGTCGGAGAACATTTTACATACAATTTATTTACATTATTACAGTATTTATTTTTGGCTAAGTGTAATTTTCCTAACACTGAATAACAAATGTTTATCCCCCAGTTTAGAAATATATATGAAACTCAGGTTGGAATATTTTGTCTTTCACCACAATATTAGAGTTTTAATTATTATTTATTTTCCAAAAATAGCTTGTCATAATTCTGCGTGTTTTGTCAGTAACTATGTAAAGCATATGAATCATTGCATTGATTTTCTTATATGCACATATTAACAAATATGCACATATCAGAGTTGACTGCTACACTTTCCCCCCAGTAAATTTAGGATTAAGAACAACTGCGATACTACATTCCTCAAAGAAAGAAATAGAGACTGATAAGTTTAAACTGGTTACTGTTGTCTCTGTAAAAATGCAAACACATCAGATTTTAGATTATCTTCCAGTCGTTCTCCAAGTTCAACTAATATGGGACTTTAAGCCTTTTTACATATACCCTGGATAATTAATTGCTAATTTTTGTTCTGAAATCAAGATGAATTTCACTTTTCTGAGGAAGAATGATCAAACATTAACACCAGTCTCAGTTCAAAGACTCGATCCATTTAAAGCTTTACTTCTAAACTCAACAATAGTTTCCCATGCTGCTATATACAACATGCGACAGCTTCAGCTGTGGGCTATTAAAAGCACTCAAACCCTGCAGTGTGTGTTTAGAGCTGTGCAAGTGACGATCACTAACACTGATTCATGTAAAGAACACGTTTAAGACTGGTAAGTGATGAAGAACAATATGAGCTCTGTCTAGTTGTGTTGACTGTGTTCTGATTTAATGTTCTGTGTTCAAAACATGTTACCTCAGTGTTGTTAATAATGACCAAAAATGATTTGTATTGATTTTTATGTTGCTGTTGTTTCTTAGTCAGTCCTGCAGTAATCCAAATGTAGGCTGGGAATTCTTGGCTAATTCTAGAGCTTCCAAGATAGACTTTAGAGAGTTTCACTTTGTGACTTTACTACTGCTATTGTAACGTAATGTATAGACTGTCACACATATCTAACCAAGGCATATGCTTTTTGGTAACATAATATACTCTTATTTTAAGCCAGAATATAATTATGAACTATTACTTCATTACCGATCAGCAAAGGCAAAATGCAGTAAATTAAATTATAATCCGGTTTCATATTATACTTTGTCCTGTTATAGGCAGGGTTAGAGAGTTTGATATAAAATTGAAGTCAATCCATGACTTTATAAATGTATTTAATTCTTATTAACGTATATTCGTTTTCATTTGTTTAAGGTCTTACTGAAACGCCATGGGTATAAGTGATATTATGGTAAGAAATTATGTTTTATTTTTAAAACCCTTTTATTTTTGAATGACTTTCTTTTTTCTGTTGAACACAAAATACAGAATGCATGTCAAATAGATATTGATAGTGTTTTTGACCTTTTTTGAGCTTTTGAGGCCCTGGTTCCAGTGAAATCCCATTACAGGACATTCTTCAATATGTCATCGAAACTGTATAATTTAATGTTTTTTAGAGTGAGCAAATGTTAAAATATGTTATATTTCGATGCTTGAATGTGTCTTTCAGAGGCTGGATGTGACCTCAGTTTGGCCTGTGCTCTCAGTGCTGGTGTCTTTCATCTCTACAGTCTGATACTCCGGCATTTCTCCAAGACAACTGTGAGGAACAAAGTGGTGCTGATTACGGATTCACTCTCAACACTCGGAAATGGTGCTGCTTTTTCAGAACAACTGGATCATTCCTGTCATGCAGTACCTTACAATTAATATGTCTCTACTGTAATTTAAGGAAGAAGTTCTATAATAGGGTAAATCAGAAATGTGTAAATATAGAAATATGATCTTAACTTTATTAGGCTACTTACAATTTGGTATGAAAATTTAGAAAAATTTAAAATGTATTTATTATTATGTCTCTACTGTAATTTAAGGATGAAGTTCTATAAAAGGGTAAATCTGAAATGTGTAAAAATAGAAATATGATCTTAACTTTATTACTTACAATTTGGTATGAAAATGTAGATGAAAAATGATTTAGCAGGATAAAAATGGAGAGCTAAAGTTAGCCATTGATCATTGAGGGATTGAAAGTTATGAGGATAACTAATATTTTCGTAATTCTGTAATATTTTTTGGTCCAAGTAAAGGAGAGGAGGCAGATAGCTTTTATTTTGCAGATCGCTGTTATTTGCTAGAAAAACAAATGAAAGAGAACGGGAGAGCAAAACAAACAACAACAAAACAGCTTTACCCTATGTAAAGACAACACGAATTAAGACTAAACAAACTGGGGCATATATATACAGGCTAATAACGAACTGAACATGAAACAGGTGCACAAAACAAATGAACACAAGGAACTGAAATTAACATGTGACAAACACTGGAACGAAACTCACAGACCAAAGTGAAGCCGAAAGAGACTCTGACTATACCAAACAAAGACTAAACAAACTGAGGGCATATAAACAAACACAGGCTTATAACGCACTGAACAAGAATCAGGTGCACAGCATGACAACAAATGAGGAAATGAAGCAGGGAACTGGAATTAACATGTGGCCAAAATGAAACAGAAACAGACTCAAACCCTGATGAAGAATAACAGGATGGGAAATAGATGTTGAGGACATATATAAGAAAAATGTATGAATTCATTTCAATTCAAACAAAAATAGCAAGGTAAAAATGTCATCAAGCTCAGCTTAAACCAAAGTAGAGAAAAAATGTAATATTAAAAACTGCAGTCCGTAGCTTTTCCTCTTTGTCGCCATCGCTGTTTGAAATCTGCAATTGCAGTTATTCACAGATTTATCAACTTTACGTGGGTTGTGCCTCGGCACGGCACAACGCGGATGAACACGTTTTGAGGAGAATGTGCGGCTGTCAGTCACCGCGCCGGTGTGGATACTGGCATTCAGAATCACAGATTCTACTTTTTGGAAGTATGACCAACATAATAATTCATTTTTCACCGGAAAATGTCATATGAACAAGTAAGTAACATCCACTTTTGTTCTGAACAACTAAGGGGAAAAAAGCATTGCAGTAAATCGCGCTAATTAAATATTGGCTTGTCATATCACGTCAAACCGTGAAAAATTATACTTTGTTATCAAATCGTTAACTTTAACAACACCAGCATTGCGTGACTACATGTATTTCAGTAGCCTACTCAGTAACTGAATGAAGCGAACAAGAGCGCTACTGTTACTTAATTTAACCTTTGAAATTTTGTAGCCTACCTGTCCAACAGAAAAACCTGCGATCGTTTTACATTTACATTTAGCCATTTAGCAGACACTTTTATCCAAAGCGACTTACAACTGAGGACTACAGCAAGCAAGCCATCGTGAAGAGGCAACAACAACGCAAGAAGTGCTCAAAATACAGAGTTCAGTCATTGCTCAGAGTAGCATAAGCCAGACAAGAGAGGATTAAATGAAAATAATAATGAAATATTTTTTTTTATGTTAAGTGATCACGGAAGAGAACCCCTTCAAAACACGGAGTTCACGCCACCTTTCAAATGCCCTTCCAATATTTATCCTTGATCTCTCTTTTTTTCGGTAGCCACTCCGAAGTCTTTTGCATTTTACATCGGGTGAATCTCCAGTTGTCACTGGTGATTGTCGTTTGAACCTTTCTGGATCCGCCGTCAAACTGCAAAGTTTAATTATATCAAGTGCTGTGAGAAAAGGCTACAAATCTCCACCTCCAACAGCCTCACACGCAATATAGCCTATACTAGCCGATACACCTTCTTTTTGTGTACACATGTGACGTAATGCGCAAAGAGATGCTTGAATTTCCCGCGGAAATCCACCAGTACCACTGGAATTAAAAACATTATTACAAGCTTACCGTTTTGAATCGAGCTAAGGCAAGCAGAGAGTTTTGAACACTGACTGGTTATGTACTTGTTTTAAAACATTTTTTTGGGGATAATTTTTTACCTAAAAAAGTTACGGACGGCAGCTTTAACACTTATGATAATTGAAAACTCATCTAATTTTATCTTTAAAAAACGGTGGAATATATTATCCAGTATTGAGACATATATAATGAGGACATGAGAATGTACTGCATGTTAGGAATGATAGACTGGTCTCCTCTAAAATAAACATCCTTGTGAGCCTGTGATGAAGCATGATGATATATGTGTGCAGATGAATTGCATATTGTTAGGTTGAACTGTGTGTTTTTTTTACATTGTGGTCATTTTAGAATGTGCAAAACTCTTCCATACTGGTGGAGCCAGACTGATCCTTTGTGGAAATAACTGGGAAAAGTTGGAGACTCTTGCTGAGCGTCTGATGAGTGAATCAGATCTAACACCTGTGAGTGCAGAATTACCATTAGCAATATGAAAGAACTGTCTGAAATATTCAGCCATATTGTGGTTGTAATATGTGGGGTTCAATTCTAACTTTACTGCTTAGACATTTCCACCCGAACTGGTGGAGCTGGACTTCAGTAACATGGAGAGCGTTCCTGAGATGGTCTCTGAGATCCTGGAGAGTTACGGCTGTCTGGATGTCCTCGTCTTCAACACCAGCATGGTACACAGTCTGTCCCTCCAGATGGACAGGATTGTCATGGACGTCAACTACTTTGGGCACGTCACACTGGTTAAGGGTAAAGTGTGACTCCAACACAGCTGTCAACAATAACTCAGTTGTGTTCAAGCGTTTTAAACTGATCTTATTCACGGCCACAGGTGTTCTTCAGTCTCTGATCTCCAGAAGAACGGGTCACGTTCTTCAACAGCATTCAGGGGAAACTGACGGTGCCCTTCCGCACCACCTGTGAGTTTTAAAGGGATCAATTATTTCATCATTTACTCACATTCATGTCGCTCAAAACATGCATGCTGTTGTTTTCTGAATGAAACACATCAGGAGAAAGTTTGAAGAATGTTAATGCAGCACTTTTCCAGCCTAAAGATCATTAAAATCAACTGCTCTACGGAAAACACAACAGCAAATGAGTTTGAAATGACATGATGAGTTTTACTTTTGGGTGAACTATTCCTTTAATGTTCATAGAGTTAATCAGCAGTAATAAATCAATGCATGTTGAATATTTAGATATCTTTGTCAGTGTAAGACGTTCATTGTTCAGATGCTGCATCCAAGCATGCCGTTCAGGCTTTCTTTGAGTGTCTGCGGGCTGAGCTTTAGGAATATGGGATAACCGTCAGCACCGTCAACCACACCTTCATAAAAACTGCAGACACAAACTCAAAGGACGAGGACGCAGCAAAACCCATGTGGACACGTGAGTGAACGTCACCATCAGTTCATAATGTAAAGATCACGGTTTGTAGCTCATAACATCTTACTTGTTTGTTTGTATTGTCCACTATATTCCCCTGGACCTTCTGCTTGGACACTGACTGGAAACTGCAGACCTCAAAGCGAAGTCCTTTGGTGTGAACGCTGAAGAAATGGCCACTGAGATCCTGGAGACTCTGAGTAGCAAGAAGAAGGAGATTTTAATGTCTCGCTCCTTCATCCCTAAAGCAGCTCTCTATGCCAGATCTCTCTCTTCCCAAACCTGTTCTTCTCCATCATGGCAGCAGGAGTCAGAAACACTGAGAAGTCTGAGGATTGAAGGACAACACTGTGTAAAAGAACGTGTCATTGTGCTGTAGTGCTATACAATTAAAAGATAATCGATCTTATCTTATCTTATCTTATCTTATCTTAGCCTGTGTTTCCCAAACTTTTTTCAGTCACGGCATGCTGTGAAAAAATAAATAAAAATTGGCTCCATATTGTTGATACTGTAATTTAACTTCGATAAGATAGTTTGAAAAGTATCAAAATTCGACACAATTTTCGATACTACGGGGAACAACCCCCATATATTGCCTACAGTCGTTTTTTTTTTTTTTTTTGTCCATTCATTGAAAATCTAGCAATCAATACTTTCTTCTGAGACCACTTTATTGATGACAGGTTCAAATGTGGGCTTGTATTATATTGGATGTGAGAGAGGAATAAACATGATCACAGCGCCCTCTGCTGTTGTTGTTACCATAGATAGACAGTATATGGTTGTTACACACTGTTTGGTGACGTCCCATCATGGCGCGACACTTGCTGTCTGTAAACTTCATGTTTCGGTTCACTCGAGGATACAAGAGCAGTCAACGACTCAAACACACATGTTGTGGATCATCATGTACTGACGCCTCGAGTCTGTGTGTGATTCACGACAGACAGAATCAGCGCTTCACAATCACTCTCGACTACGACTGTGAGAGAAAATAACGTTATTCATTCTGTCTCAAACGGATGCAAATATTTTTGTTTGTGGTTCCTGCTTTTACAACTATCCCGCTCTCCTCTGTGACATGAAAAACACGTTACAATCCAGCTATGGTGATTGCATAGACCTGCTTGTGATGTAGGCCTAGTAAGAAAGACATAGGCTAACTGTTACATATTAAAGCTTATTGTCCGACATCGCCCTAATTAACTCAATTCATCTGTCAGTTATAAAGCAATTTATTCATTCATTTATAATTTACTTTTGAAATGAATAAGTACTTAGCCTACTACTTTATTCCATTTGAAGTGTCACTTATTTTTTTATTTTTTTGTGCTTTATTGTAACGTCTTTTAATAAAACAAAGTATACAACGGTATTCAAAATATTTACAAAAATGCCAGTGCACATAATAGCAATTTATGCACTTTTCTAGTCCAGTCAGTGCAGTTGCAGTACGTAGAGAGCACGTAACTCAACGTCATCACGCTCATTCCAAAGTGAAACCGAAAGCGGTCGATTCAGACAACAGACGCCATTTCAGAAAATTCATAGATCAGAAATGTCCTCAAATGTCACGGTAAGTTTTGTTAAAACGTTTAATATCTATAATATCAATAGCATTATCAATACAATCTACCTATAGCCTAGATAAAGCATTTGCGTGTAATAACGTTATATGTCAAACTCTAATACGCTAATTGTTAGCTAACTGCTAACTTACTTCATGGTGAAAACTGTAATCGCCTTCTCATGCAAATGGATAAACGTAGCCTACACGTATTGTATTTCTGATTGTAACTTGCTGTGCTGTTACCTGAAAACATTAATAACTCAATAAAACGATGTAACGAGAAACAAGAGCAAAATATATTGGGCTGAGAAGAACAAGGCCGTATCCATGTCTTGAACGTACATTCACTCTTATTTGCTTGTCTAATATTTTAAAAACATAACGCGTTTATTGTCTCGTCACATTCATTTATGAATAACATGGATCATGTAAATTATATTTTCAATTACAAATAGCGAAATTTCATTAAAAAAAGTTGAGTAGGCCTAGTTCACATCGCTGTATCCCAGCTTACTGGAAACATTCTCATAACGTTCTCTCAAAGTTATAAACAACCGTTCTTCCTGTAACGTTAATAACGTTTGTTCAATGTTATCTGGTTCCATGTTATCTGTAAACACTTAATTTATTATGATTTATAAGCTGTTTTCCACGGGACAAAAAAAAGTCTAAATTTACAGGGATTACTATTCTTATGAGGACATTTGGTCCCCAGGTAGGGAAATCCACGCACACACACACACACACACACACACACGCACACACACACACTCACACACACACACACACACACACACACACACACACACACTCACACACACACACACACACACACACACACACACACACACACACACACACACACACACACACACAAGCTTTCATTTCTATCCTTGTGAGGACATTCCATAGGCGTAATGGTTTTTATACTGTACAAACTGTATATTCTGTCCCCTTACACTGCCCCTATCCCTAAACCTACCCATCACAGGAGACATTCTGCATTTTTACATTTTCAAAAATATATAATTTAGTATGTTTATTAACCCATTCCCCTCATGGGGACCGCTGGCTGGTCCCCACAATGGAGGTGACCTCAGGTTTTACTATCCTTGTGGGGACATTATGGTTCCCACAATGTAATGTATACCAAGTACACACACAGACACACACACACACACACACACACACACACACACACACACACACACACACACACACACACACACACACACACACACACACACACACACACACACACAGAGAGAGCTATATTAATGGGGATATTCCATAGAAGTAATGTTTTTTATACTGCACATTGTATATTCTATTCCCTTAAACTAACCCAATTTTTGTAAAAAAATTATGACTTTAATTAGGTATGTATTAAATTACAATTAAGTTCTGATCTTAAGTGTAATCTTAAATGTAGTTTTTTTGCTCCCTGCAGTGACTAGTACTTTGCAGCTAATAGACATATTCATGCTGTAAAGCACATTCCAATGCAGACCTACTGTACCTTTACTAGCGATATAACCCAAAATATAAACTTTTATTCACAAGGCAAACATGCTAATAATCCACATGAAACTGATTAACGTAAGCTGTAACTGACTGTCATAAATCTTTTGCACTGACATCACTGCCATTACACGATAGGCTGAGGTGGATCATGTGATTTACGCTTTCTCCAATAGGGAAGAGGTACAGACCCTCTCATCTCCCCAATATAAGACTATCTCTGGCTGTGCCATCACCACAGTGCAACAGTGAAAAGAGACTCTGGGATCAATATCCCGTCTAAAGTATTGCGGTCATGATCAAAAAATAGTAAAATAATTGGAGTGACGTCAACTCCCCTCTTCGATTGATTGGCTAGAGGAGGAGCTGTCACCTGATCTGCAACATTTGGAAAAGCAAGCGCAGAACATGGAAAGAAGAGCGAAGAGAGAAACGGCACAAGAGTACAAAAAAATAAATTATGAGCAGAAATGCAAAAGAGCACAAAGTACAGAATAATAAAACCAAGGAAAACAAGTTTTTTTAAGAATGTTAATTTTTAATGTGTTTAAAGTATGTTATTCATGCTTGTTCTTTTTGTATTCACACTTATTTTTAACCCGTGAGACCACGTTGTTTGCTTTTCTGATCAGTTTACATAATTTTTGTGCACACTTTGATTCACACTTTTTATTTTATTTTTTTACCCATGACCGCCGCAATACTTTAGACGGGTTTTTTAATCCCATAATAAGAGTCCCCTCTCAAACAGTGTTACGCCGCGTTCCGAATGTTGTTTAAGCGACATACACTGGTATTGCGGTATATAAAAAAATAATATCATAACAAAAATAAAATCCCAGCATCTAGTAAAACCCAAGAGATTAATTTTAATTTAATTGTCAAAATTCTATGTATTATTTTTGTTTTTTCTTGCCACATACAGGCCTGAAATCAAATCTGTCATCTAGGAAGAAGAGAAACAGAAACCTGCCTGTAAAATGAGTGTGTATGAGGAGAAAGAGGAGGCAGCGTCTGTTCACACTCAGAGAACAGCATCTCCAGTATCCAGCTGTGTGTCTATAAAGAGCAACAACTCCATGTTTATGAATCCCCCTATGTTCAGTGATGGACAATCTTCAGGATTCAGCTGTGTGTCAATGAAGAGTAACAACTCCATGTTTAATCCCCCTATGTTCAGTGATGGACAATCTCCAGTATCCAGCTGTGTGTCAATGAAGAGTAACAACTCCATGTTTATGAATCCCCCTATGTTCAGTGATGGACAATCTCCAGGATCCAGCTGTGTGTCAATGAAGAGCAACAACTCCATGTTTATGAATCCCCCTATGTTCAGTGATGGACAATCTCCAGGATCCAGCTGTGTGTCAATGAAGAGCAACAACTCCATGTTTAATCCCCCTATGTTCAGTGATGGACAATCTCCAGTATCCAGCTGTGTGTCAATGAAGAGTAACAACTCCATGTTTATGAATCCCCCTATGTTCAGTGATGGACAATCTCCAGGATCCAGCTGTGTGTCAATGAAGAGCAACAACTCCATGTTTATTCCCCCTATGTTCAGTGATGGACAATCTCCAGGATCCAGCTGTGTGTCAATGAAGAGTAACAACTCCATGTTTATTAATCCCCCTATGTTCAGTGATGGACAATCTCCAGTATCCAGCTGTGTGTCAATGAAGAGCAACAACTCCATGTTTATTAATCCCCCTATGTTCAGTGATGGACGCCCTGACTCTGTGTGAGTATTATTTAGTGATCGACCGATATATCGGCCGGCCGATACACGGCTGCTGCGTTCGCCGATATTTTTCCCCCGGCATTATTTACAGACAGGCGTCCACTGGAGGCGCTGCACTGCCCCTCCCCCACTAGCAGAGCGCTGGAATCTGCTCTTCAAGACAACGATAAGTTTTAAACTTTCAAAGCATATTTTAACTGACTTGGCTGAAATATTGCCATACACGTTGAAAGTGGGACACGTTGATCTATATGTGCTTGCAACTATAACTAAGCAAGTTTGTGGGTCCAAATGGAAAACGCGAATGCCTCTATAAAACGGCTTGTCATTGTATTTAGGGAGCTGCAAATAGCTAAATTGTAGACTATAGGCTATTCGTAATTCATAGGCTAAGCTAATTTTTGTCCCGCCAAAGCCTTATTTGATCGGTGAGTGATGTATGATTGACTGCTGCTGCGCTTGTGACAGGTTGCATGTTACTGAACGAGCAGAGAGAGAGAGAGAGCGCCTCCTCCGGCCGCGCGCATTCTCACCGTCTTTAAACCTATGCTTCGAACTGTCTTGCTCTCCCTCGCGCATATTAATCAAAATCAATTGAGAATTGACATGACGGTAAAAGGTCGGAAGACCGAAGTTTCATGTGGAGCATTGGGAGATTTTTTTTTTTCCTGAATTACCGCTGGGTGTGAGAATTGTGCTAAAAACAATTATTCTCTAAAAAGTGTTCTGCGCATTCAGCTGAGACAAAACACACTTTCAATAAACCCAAAAACCTATCCAGTGATGAAATGTTTTCTGTGTTGACCCAAATCTTGAGCGATGTCCTCCTAAACTGCCGGGATAATCACACAAATCACACGCGTACACGTCCGCTAATGACTCCTCCGATTCCCGCACTAATGACTCCTTTGAACCGATTCCTTTTTATGAATGGTTAAAACAACTGATCTATCCAACAC
This sequence comes from Phoxinus dragarum, assembly GCA_033366665.1. Lineage (NCBI taxonomy): Eukaryota > Metazoa > Chordata > Actinopteri > Cypriniformes > Leuciscidae > Phoxinus > Phoxinus dragarum. Next base: position 5,300 of record JARPMJ010009131.1, on the reverse strand, counting down.
TGAACTCACCAGACGTCTGAAAAAGTGTAGGCTATGACAAATACTTTACAATAAGGTTACATGTATTAAACTCTAGTTAACTACATTAGTTAACATTAACTATTATTAAACTGCACTTCTACACAGCATTTATTAATCTTTGTTAATGTTAATTTCATCATTTATAGTAGCCTTATTAAATCAAAAGTTGTATTTGTTGACATTAGTTAGCCTAATGCACTGTGGAAAACATGAACAAATGAACAGCTGTATTTTTATTAACAAAGGTTAATAAACAATAGGCTACAGTAACACATTTAGCTATTACTCATTTTTAATTATGCTTAAATAAATATTTTCAGCACTGAACTCTTTTTTTACTTGTTAGGGTTAGCACAGGTTCACCTGTTTTTACTATTTGTTAAATAGTTTTTTTAAGTTCAATAAATGCTCCTTTTTTAAATTGAGACTTGTAACATTTGTTATCATCATGGTACCCAGCCAACACAGCCATGTGGGGCCCACATGGGTTTGACCTGGGCTATCTAACTGGGACCCAGACAGTTTTGTCCTCGGTTTCCATGGTGGCCCTACATGGGTTTGCCCAGATGAAATGAACACTGCTCAGTGTGCACACTACAGGCTGTTAAATGTAACACTGATCAGTGTTGGTGTTAATGAGATAATTAAGTGATTGAATAATGATTGAGCATTAGTGATGAACACCTGCTGTTAACAAGCAGAACCACTGAAGGAAAGAGAAACACAACTACTTCCAGCCACAGCCTTAGATGAAATCAACTGAAGATAAAATACACAAAATCTCTCAGGATCTGATTAAACAACTCCACAAACAGCATTACCAGCTTCACTTATTACTAACCAGGTTGACTTTATTTCTGGTAGACGTCTAAATAAGTTCTTATTGAGATTTAACAGAGGTTAAGATGTTGATGATTTATTGAAAATAATAGTTTGGTTTGATGTCACCATTATGGTGAACAGCGTTTGCTTTAGTTGGGATCTTGACTTTTTAACATTAGCTTTACTCTGCTCAGGTGTATCTGATTGTTATTTTAAGAACAGCAAGAGAAAATGCATTCAGATGCTATAAGCTGATTGATGATAAAAGTCTAATCAACTGCATTGTAAAAAATAAAACATAGATTTTATTTATATTTAATTAATTAAAATTCGGCAACAAATTACAAGCAATATAATTAATTAAATTTAACAAATTCGAATTGAGTTATAATTAATTAAGTTAATTCCTTAAATGTTAACCATTTAAAATGAGTAAAATTTACATAATATATGTTATTGCCAACATTGAAGACACCTGATGTTAACAAGCAGAATCACTGAAGGAGAAAACCATAATTAAAGTCACCATTAGGGAGATGAGTGTGTGTTTTAGTTGGGCTCTTGACCCTTAAATTATTAACTTTAAGTTTTGTTTAGCTGCGTTCCATGAGTTATAACAGCCAGATGAACGATCTGATGGTGTTGGTTGTGTTTTAACATAATCATTATTTCACAATCATTTGACCTGAATCACTGAACTCAAATGCAGTCCAGTTTATGAGTTAAGTTGTCTGTATTAAGTATAGAAGTACTGGCATTGTACACCATAATGTTTTTAACTTTTACAAGGTAATCCAAATAATTTCTAAAAAATTTCTTGTACAAAAAAAAACAGACATCATGAATCAGCCTGTGAATCTCAACAATGGTGACATTTATAAAGCATGTTGCAGTGCATTCTGGGTTGCACCAATCAAAACTCATTCATGGCTCCCATCATGCATTGCTGCATGAATAAATAATGAGATTATGATCAGAGGTTGTCACCATTGCTGAGATTCATACGCTAAATATTGATGTCTGTGTGCGCCTAAAAAAAACACATATTTTTTATTAGATCAACGTTTCTATTTGTTCATTTGCTGTTATAACTCATGTACAGCAGCCAAACAAAACTTAAAGTTAATAATATAAGGGTGAAGAGACCAACTAAAACACACACTCATCTCCATAATGGTGACTTTAATTATGGTTTTCTCCTTCAGTGATTCTGCTTGTTAACATCAGGTGTCTTCAATATTGGCAATAACATATATTTTGTCATTTTTACTCATTTTAAATGGTTAACATTTAAGGAATTAACTTGATTGATTATTACTCAATTCTAATTTGTTAAATTTAATTAATAAAATTTCTTGAATTTTTTTTGCCGCATTTTAATTAATTTAATATAAATAAAATCTTTGTTTTATTTTTTACAGTGCATGATGATTAGACTTTTATCATCAATCAACTTATAGCATCTGAATGCATTTTCTCTTGCTGTTCTTAACATAACAATCAGACACAACTGAGCAGAGTAAAGCTAATGTTAAAAAGTCAAGATCCCAACTAAAGCTAACGCTGTTCACCATAATGGTGACATCAAACCAAACTATTATTTTCAATAAATCATCAACATCTTAACCTCTGTTAAATCTCAATAAGAACTTATTTAGACGTCTACCAGAAATAAAGTCAACCTGGTTAGTAATAAGTGAAGCTGGTAATGCTGTTTGTGAAGTTGTTTAATCAGATCCTGAGAGATTTTGTGTATTTTATCTTCAGTTGATTTCATCTAAGGCTGTGGCTGGAAGTAGTTCTTGTGTTTCTCTTTCCTTCAGTGATTCTGCTTGTTAACAGCAGGTGTTCATCACTAATGCTCAATCATTATTCAATCACTTAATTACCTCATTAACACCAACACTGATCAGTGTTACATTTAACAGCCTGTAGTGTGCACACTGAGCAGTGTTCATTTCATCTGGGCAAACCCATGTAGGGCCACCATGGAAACCGAGGACAAAACTGTCTGGGTCCCAGTTAGATAGCCCAGGTCAAACCCATGTGGGCCCCACATGGCTGTGTTGGCTGGGTAATTGTGTCAATTTTATGATGTAAATTGAGGGAGCAAAAGCAGTATCGGCTCCAAATATCGGCTCAAGAAAATCGGCAGCCCATATCGGCCATCGGCTAAGGCTGATGAAAAAAAATCGGTATCAGCATCGGCACTAAAAAATCCATAACGGTCGATCCCTAGTATTATTCATTATCTATTAGAGCTGCACGATTCTGAATAGACAACTGAAAAAAACAAAACATGTCATTTACTTCTGACAGAGGTTCTGACAAAATGTTAATTGCTGCATTTTTTTAACAGTCTCTTGTCGCGACTTAAAGGGTTAGTTCACCCAAAAATGAAAATAATGTCATTAATGACTCACCCTCATGTCGTTCCAAGCCCGTTAGACCGCCGTTCATCTTCGGAACACAGTTTAAGATATTTTCATACTGTCTATGGATATTTTAGATTTAGTCCTTTCTGTCCCTCCATTGAAAATGTATGTACGGTATACTGTCCATGTCCAGAAAGGTAATAAAGACATCATCAAAGTAGTCCATGTAACATCAGTGGGTTAGTTAGACATTTTTGAAGCATCCTTGAAGTTATTTTTGTCCAAAAATAACAAAAACTACGACTTTATTCAGCATTGTATTCTCTTCCGGGTCTGTTGTCAATCTGCGTTCAGGACTCCGCAGTGACGCTGCTGGCGTAAGACGCTGATGACGTGTTATCTGGAGCGCCCGAGCTTCGTTTACAGTCTGAGGGAGACGCACGATGTAAACAAAACAATCTTCGCAAACATGTCTAAGGATTTCGACACAGATGAAGACTTGCATTTTTTTTGCCCATCAATATTTATTATCCCTCCTTTCCACAAGCTACTCTGCTCTGATTGGCCAGACAGCTCAGTCTGTTGTGATTGGTTTACCGCGTACAGCACGCATCGAAAACAAAAACTCCCAACTCCCTGTCCTGAGGCTTCCTACACCGTAAACTAAACAAGTTTACGTTAACTTTAAGTTTACCCTGTTAAATTTATAGTAACAAACAATGACGTCGATGTGACCATATCAATCTGAGCGCGAGTCCGATGATTCAACCCGAACCTCCATCGCAAGGAGGATTCGAGCAGGACGTTTCTATATACTACTCAGTTTCATATACTACTCAGTTACTCACCATCAGCATTAACAAGTGCATGTCCCCCTTGAAGGACCCCCTTGAAAATGAGATGTTATATCTCAAGGGGCTATCCTTTCAATAAATTCAAATGTCCATCAACCGATTATTTTACTTGTACTAATTTATTTACAGAGAATGGTAATGGTAAATGGACTGCATTTATAGAGAATGTTTCTAATATATCGCGGTGAACCCATAGAAACTGTATCAATAACAGTGCATACATTAGCCGAGCTCTAGCGTGAATGACTGATGTAACATAAACATTGGTAAAACAAATCATGCTCAAATCTCAAATCTTGCTTAATCTTTCCTCAAAGTAGTGAGAACGACAGACAATCTGCATTAATAGACGCAGTTTTATGTAATAGTGTCCCACAGCTGATTAGCAGAAGTATTTCAGTAAGACAGTGATAACATGAGTTAGCCAGTTAGCAGAAGACCTACACAATGCAAAACTCAAAACTAGTATTTTGAACACCGTCTTTAAAGAGCAAGCGGTTTACGAACCCTGCATTGAACTTGATATTTGAGAAGCACTTTACCATCACATTGTAGAGCACAGCGTCTCCTCGACATGAAGCTGTTCAGTGTCCAGAGAATCAGCTGCCGGTTTGAGGTGGAAGTTTCACTGGTGTCTGCGTGCGCAATAAGTGGGCCGGCTAATGTTGTACATTATGGTAATGTTGTACAGTGGTAAATCTTGATGAAACTGCTTATGACTCGTTTGAAAGAGTCTCAGAGAGTCGACTCTTACTTTTGAAAGACAATAACTTTATACAGTATATTTCAGCATTTTGTTAATCGACGGCCTAGCGTTACCCCGGAGTAACTTAACCCCAATCCAATTGCTGCTCTCCCGGTGTTAGTGTTATTCCACAAGATTATTGGATAAACTGTTTGATTTATAATTATTAGATTATTATTTATTAAAACATTTTACAAAAAAATTTTTATTTTATAAAAAAAATTACTTCGTAAACACCAATTTCAGTTCTCTTTCACATCTGATTGCACTTTAAGGGAAACACACACACACAAAACGATCTCAAGAATTTCAGTCTTGTCGAGTATCTACAATCTGTTACACCCCTATCCATGATGGAGCTACATCACCATGAAACATATTTGCATAATGTCATAAAAAGTCAGGAAGAGACATGGGCTTACAAATGCAAAGCAATTGAAGAATTAGTTGTAAAATTTGTCCTCAACATTACAACCACAACCT